>JACGTP010001243.1:0-11787 GCA_023678845.1 Mischocyttarus mexicanus
ATTGATTTATATTAGATTTCATTCGAGATATTTGTAACTTCGGTTGGTTTCTATAAGCAACAATGTGCTGGTTGGATTGTTTAGCAACGAAATTGGTCAAAGGTAGGAAGATGTGACTAGTTGGTGTTGTAGGTGCATATTCGTTGTTTGTAATCTGTTTTTAAGATTCAATTAATTTATATTTCTAAATTCATTCAACTAAATTAACTTAATTTTCTCAAATTGCATCGGTGATATTAACCTGTCGTAATTGCTAAGATCTCCAACTTCCTCGACTCACGAATACCCTGATTTCTCTCTCTCATTCTCTCATTCTCTGGTTCTTTCTGTTCTCTCATATCAGCTAAAGCATAGTCAAAGAGTATGACGATGTTCGTAGTATTTCCTTCCTTCCTTCTTCCTCTCCTCTATCCTTACTCTCTCTGACTTATTCTCTTTCTTTCTTTGAACTTTTTTGCATAATCAAGACTCACGACAAACGTCCGATCCAGTTGCGTTATTATCGCGCGTGTGCGTTATTACACGCATTTACCATGGCCACGCTCCCCTTTTACTATACCGGACTCTTTCTATCTAAACGCGACACTCGAGTGGGTGTCGAAACATTTTCTCTATTCGCCATTTTTACGCTCTCGTCGAAGTTACCGTCAATGATAAAAGTATTGGTAAATAGGAAGAAAATAAGACAGAAATATAATATTCGTATTATTTTTGTACTCATTTATTTTACATTGAAATGAAAATCTATTGACTTTTGGAATAAGATAGAAAATGTTCAAGCAACACCGAAAAGTGAAAGGTTTTACGTGTGTGAAACGCATTACTCGTGGTTAGGAAGAAACTAAGAAATAATCGAGTAATACTTACGAGTGAAACTTTAAAGAAAATTATCCACACAAAAAATCACGTGTGTAGGTTCCATGTGTTTTTTATTATTATTAACATACTTCTCTAATAAATAAACACAGTGTCTCGTTAAAATCTCAAGATTTGTTTGAGTGTTACGTATATTAAGAAACAAAAATCTTAGCTTAAAAAATAATAGATAATCAGACAAAATTCGTTTGACAAACAATCAAGGAACACGTTTTCCAACTAAAACTCAATCAACTTTAGATTTGCGTTTTATTTCAATGTAATTCAATTTATCGAGTTAGAAACTTAACAACGAACCGATGAATCGTAAGAAACGTGTTTGTATATTTTCATTAATTGTTCCAGTATCCAAGTTCTCGCGTGATCGTTCGTTCGTTCGTTCGTTCATACATTCATTCGATTCAGGACACGTAAGGAGTACCATGAAACACGAATACACGTAATCGAATAAATCCTTAACACACGCATTATAACAACTACTATGCACGTACCGTATCACCTACGCGTTATCTACGCGATGTTGTGTATAAACGTTGTAATAACTAATCGCAATTAGCATTTGTTTAATTCTTATCTTAGGAAAAGCTGTTTTACCTATCGAATTAATCGCCAAGATCATTTTTACATCTTACCGAACTACAATAAATGTATATTAAACATAGAATAAACGTTCAACAATAAACTATTCTTGGCCGCATTAGGATTTCGCGTGGTCGTAACGACTTTCCCGTTACGTAAATTTCCATTTAATGTTTGTACTATCTTCCAAGAGACGCCAAAACAAATTCATTTATGTAAGACCCATTATCACGTTAGTTAATTCCAACTAGTGTTCTACATGTATTTTACTTATTGTATATATAATATATGTATTTATAAATACATACAATATAAACATATAAGATGTTTCAAGAAATACGATGATCTAAATTCCTTTAACCCTTTCTACTCTGAATATTATTTCAATTTTGTTACAAACAACTCACAATGGTTTTAAACATTTTATTTGAAGTTAATTCATTTAAATACCATTAAACAAATCAGGCATTAATTGTCGAAATGAACATTCTAAGACTCGATACTAGGAAACAAACGATATACAGGAACGTATTAAAATGAGGACAAGTCAGAAGAAGAAATTAGGACAACAAAAAAATCCAAACCACCAGGATGATCCTCCAAAAAGGTAACTGAACACCTGGACACTTTAATTTCTCAGAATAACAGTTAAATAAAATAATAATACTCATCAAAAATAACTAATAGACAAAATACTCAAAGTCACGTGATACTACAGTTTCCTTCAAACCATCCCATCCGCAAAGAATTCAAACGTGTATCATTTCATAAACGTAAATATTACGTTTATCTAAACCGACCTAACGAACTTGCCTATATCTAATCGCATTAGCTAACAAGACGATTCAAAGATCTGTCCTATCGATGATAGACGGGTATCGTTTAAAAGAGAACTTCTCATTTGTCCCTTGTATTAATGCACATATACGTGTCATTTGTATTGCAATAAAACCATACAAACGTATATAAGCGAAATAAATTTGATACTTTTCTAATATCATTTTTATATCTTGTGTTTGTAAATATGTATGTAAATATCCAAGTTTATCAATGATACAATTTAACGCCAATATATACATACATACATACACATATTCATACATACACATATTCATACATACATATATTCATACATAGACATATACACATACATATATATATATTATTTATATATATATGTAGTATCTACTTATATGTCTACATACCCTCAGGGATAAGAGGCTACGAACCGTGCATAGCATTCGTATAAATCGTCGGCGCACGCACTTATGGTCGTTGTATGTCACCTACGCGAATACCTATAATTTAAAGTTATAATAACTAGTTTCTGGTCGGAGATCGCTTGCTCGGGCGCCGGTCTCAGATATACACGTGCAGTATTGTAACGTTTGAAAGATACGCAAGAGGAAACGAGACGAAGTATAACAGGTAGAAAAAGAATGAGACAGAGAGGGGTGATAAAGGAGGACAGACAGACAGACACACAGAAAGAATGAGAATAAGAAAGAGAAAGGGAAATAAAAGAAGAAAAGAAAGGAACGTTGCAGGGCGGAAGAACGATAGGAAGGTTTCTTATCTTCACCAAGCGATGATTCACACTCTCTCCAACGAAGAAGGTGTCACACTGGTTGTATGCATAAGCGCGACTCATTACGCGACCATCTCACCTCCATCCTAAGAAGAACCCACGTGCCTTCTTCATCACTGTATATGCAAATCGAGAGATTGGATAGCCCGTAACCATACTCGCGCTTTTAACCCTTTCATTCTCTCCTTTTTTTTTCTTTTGTTTTTCGTTGTAAGCTTTATTTGAAATCTACACTCGAATCGTGTAATCGATCCAAAACATAACTATAATATTTATTTTTTTGATTTTAGTACAAAAATATCTACCTTCTCTTTAAGAGAAACCCAAACGAGTATATATGTGTATATATATATTTAATTTGTACTGAGAGGTAAGATGCTACTCCGTCAAATGAAGAAACCAACTGCCAACTGTCTAACACAATCGAGTAATAAAGTATGTCGATTTATTACGTTAGCTTTTATCTTCGCTAATTTGATCAACCTGTAACTTTCTATGGATTGCGAGAAATACTAACACAAGACCGACTATCCTCCTCGTGCAAAGTCTGATTCATTTCGTTTCCGATCCTAGCTCGGTGCAAATGACGACGTTGGATAGACTACGGAATTGTATGCACGTGCCATAAGCGTAATCATCTGTGTATTTATCAGTGTGTTGTATAAATCAGATGAAGTATTTGAAATAAAGGTTTATGGTTAAAAATAATTCATTTATACAAACGATCGAAATATTTAGTTTTTTACATTTCTTATATGCGATTTATGTACGAGAAAGGTGAATAAGGAAAGTGAGAATAAGGAAAATTCATTGAAATGGAATAACTTCGACGCCTATGAACAACCATACGCGTGAGCGCTCGACTACCACTCTTCGTCTACGGACCACGCCGTCATTTTCATAATGACAATGGCCTGACAGCCCACACGGGGTGCCCATGATGAGTAGTTTACGGTAAGACTCCCGCCACCTTCGCAAATCCCAAGCCGGTCGAGTCACTGGTCCCTGTCGGTCTACATCTAGCAACGTGTCTCGTTAACTATACTTCGGTTTAACGATTTCATTAGGTTTTCCTAGCTCCCTTGACCTAACGTGAAACACGATTCATTTCAAGGAAACAATTTCATCCTAATATGAAAACTATAATACATTCTATAATGATAAACTTATTGTGTTTTTTAACGTTAACACCGTTCCATGTCAAAGCATTTTTACCTGACTTATAAAAATATATTTGACAGATTGAAATTTGTCATAAATATATCTCTGCGTGTACCACCGGTGGTACACGTGACACAGAACGCGTTAACTGTACTCTTCTTACTTTTAGACTTTTGGAAAGATCCTAGTTTAACGATAAAACATAACCCGGAGGGCGTACTAATTGTAAGTAGACGTTTTTTAACGATCGCAATTAAAGGAGTACAATCGAATCGTGATTTCGCGAGAGAAGATACACAACAGACACATAGATATTGGCAATCGTTATCTGAGGAGTGTCATCGAGGTCTCCGTAGAAGAATCTGGATCGGTAGCTATACCTGTTTCACGAACAGACGATTACGATAAACTCGAAATCGATAAGGATCTCGTTTATGAGGGGAACCTCCTTGCTTGAGGGAGGAGTGGACGGAGGATGATCGGCCAAGTTTCTCGAGATTCTTAATCTAATCTCTAACGGAGCAATTATCGTTCCTTTAGAAAGGGTCAAAGCTCCTTTCTCTCTCTCTCTTGGCGAGTGCAGGAAACGCGAAGCACGTTGTTAGATAGCTTAGGTAGAAAGGTAACTACGCGAAGTAGATACGCGAATAAAACGGCGCTCGACACTTGCCGCGATGAATGCTCGTGCAGATCGGTAATCTTAATGGGACACCCACGTGCACCGCGCGTATCCCGGAGGATACGGGAAGCATCCTCGTGACATTAGAAATCGTGCCTACCTAGGAACACGCGTCGTATCGATTCGACACGATTCGCACACCGACCGCATGCACCACTCGTATTCTCCGTTAATTGCAAATTTATCTATAACGTCGGTTAACTATCTCTGAGAAGGCAGGACATCTCCAACTGAAAAGTCGTCTTCTCGTTATTGAGATTAAGTCGAGTCAAATCCTCGCCAATTCGAGAAACATAATCCCTGATTTTCTTCTCTTTGCAAACGCGTTACGAATCAAATCAATTGATTGCTCGTACAGGTTAAGCTACTCAATAAATCAATCTGTGGCAATTTAAAACGACGACACTGCTCTAGTACACTCTTACCCCTTCCTCCTCCTATTCTACCCTAACGAATATTTTCTTTTCCTATTAAATCTCTTGACAATAAGATAAACTTATTGGACTCTTCTTCCGGTTGTTTTTCGATTCTTTCTAACCGAACCTCATTTATCGTCTCATTTTCGTTATCTTACATCGAAAGATGGCAAGTAGCTTGGAACTTTAGCCAGTACGAGTAGCGAGTTGCTTACATTATTGCCGAGCGTGACTCATTCGATGTCTGTCGCTCGACCACGCGTGATTATTTCACGTTTGAAACCACCTCCGCGGTGGTAGGTATTAGCTGCACCGTCGTCAACATTGCCACCTCCCGTTTGTGCACCGGCATTGCAAGCGTTCTCTATCATCGATCGCGTTGGCAGTCTCGCACCGATAAAACTTCTTTCTATTCCTTTCTACTTCCCGCAACTTAAGATTTTCCATCTCTTAACCCTACCTCACCACCTCTTACCCTCCTTAACGTACTATCCCCGTCTCATCTAATAACCATTTCAAGATAATCGCTTTCTCATTTACGAAAGACATTGCAATGTCGAGATTATAGAGTGTAAATCACGTAAATTCGAAGCGCCTTTGAAGGTAAGATACTAAAATCGATTTATTTTCTATTAGAAAGTCCATTAAGTGTTAGACAATAACCGGGCGTCGCGGTAATTTTCAAAGTATTCAAATAGTCGCGTGTGAACTATTGATCTTGATATGTTGGTAAAATGATTACTCTCGTAGATCGATGGAATGTGATAAAATAATGATCGAGGTTTAATATTATATTATATCTCAACGATATAAGAAATCGTAATAATTTGATCGGAAGGAACGGTCTTTTTCTATAGAATGGAATGTGAAGTAAAAAGAAAAATAATCGACGAGTCTATGTAGAAGAAAAAATAATCTTACAAACGCCTCTTCTAATGCCAACAACAACGTGTCGCGTCGTCGTCGTCGTCGTCGTCGCGTTTCACTTATCCAGAAGACATTTAACAATGGTACAAGAGCTAAGACAATGCATCGTTAACGTCTATCCGTTCTTCCGTCATGATTTTTCATCTGCTTGCTCTAGCTAGATTTCAAATAAAAACATTCTAAAACCCGACCGCAGTAACGTTATCCCATCGATCCTCACACTACATCGAACAATTTCCAATACCGTGAGATAAAACTTTGACGAATTTTCAACGAAAGTTTAAGTTTAAGAAGATAATAATTATAAACGTTAACTAAACGAGACGAATAATAATAGTGAACTTTTACCGAAGGTTAATGGACATTTGCAAACAATGAAATGACGTGGAAGATAGTTGCGGTTATTGTTACTTGGATTTTAGCGTAGGTGACATTAATGGGCGTAGTTAAGAATCTTCCCTAAAATTCTTTTACAACGTAATTATACGCGTATTTCCGGTCTTTATCGATACAACATCGATTCAATTTCATTGTCATTTTTCATTCGATTATAAAACATTTTATTTTGATAATCAATGTTTCATTCTACGTGCGAATTTATTCTCTTTGACACAGCATCTTTACTTGGAAGATACAACGATTCTATTTCTGATTAAAGAAATCAATAAGGAAGGATAACGAACAAATAATGCAATAGAATATCTCTGAAATGGAATTTCTAGATAGGACCAACGATCCGAACGTCTTCGTTTACCTTTCTCTTGCTTTTACGTCTCTCTCTCTCTTCTTCTTCTTACGACAATACGGACTCTAACCGGGAATGCAGTCATAAAACAAACGATAGAGAGATAATATTTTCTACCGAGCAAACAATGGCTAACTTACAGCGATCGTAAACAATCCCCCTTATCCGCAGGTCGTTAACACTGCATAATAACTTTCATCAACCCCCGTCGAGAACGCGTGCATGTTGACTATCGACATACTTACATAGTTTCGTTAAGAAACTACTAACTCCACCAATTTCAAATCAAGTTTAAAGTAAACTGAAAATATTTTACAATCAGAAAAACTCTTACTTTTGTAGTAGTATTGAAGAAGACCCATTGAGGAAGACCCGTTGAGGAAGACCCATGGAAAGACTCGTTCTTCGATGATGCACTCCCGTGAATCTAATAACGCGTTATTACGAAAATAAGAAACTATAGAAGAGTTTCTTATCGCGACCGTACTTTTATTACACGGCGAACAACACTGACTTTAATTCGCGTTTGATTTTAATTTATTACATACCCGATCAATGACTCTACAACTTTATCAAAGACTGCTTTGCATGCAGTCAATAGAAATATAAAACATTATGCAATTTATTTTAATCCCGAAACCCGGTAAATTTTAAATCTTCATTGATGCACTGACTTTAATACCGCGAACAGTCGGTGTACGACTGTTTTATAATAAAAATATTACTTTAATCGAACAAACTCTAATACAATTACTGCATTGTGCACAGTAAATTTAATATATTCATTTCAAAAATAGCTCGCGATACGCGATCGAAATAGAAATTAACGAACGAACGTGCTTCTAATCCGTGATTTTAATATTATTTCAACGATACAACATTCCAGTAGTACATTGCTTCGCGCACGATTGCAATGATACTCTGAAACAGATATTAAAATAATACTATTAATATCATTATTATAATTAAAAACCATTGAAATTTTTGTGCAATTATTGAATACAAAAATATATTTACATGAGATCTTCTTTGATGAATGCACCATGGTACACGTATCCTTAAAATGATAATAAAAAGACACTAACACAATAACTGCATTTCATGCAATTAATTCACTAATAACACTGGTTTCACACAACACTAAATAAACGATGATCTGGAATAGAAATAAAAAGAACACAATTAATATCATTGCTAAAAGAAATATTTATTACAATTATTGAGAAAATGTTCAATATCAAAATTGTCTTACATTTAATCCACATTGAGAAATGCAGGATGAGTATCCTACCCTTAGGATGACGATGAGTGTAGACATTTAAAACGGAAATACGAAAATATAAACGAATTTTTTTACTCGAAAGAAAACGAATATTTTACAAAGGACGAACAACACTGACTCTACTTCCCGTTATTTTTATATTTTATTTAAACGATAACAATAAACGAGAACTTCATTGTCTACACGCACGATTACAATGATGTTCTGAAACAAAACAAAACAAAAAGAAGAATTCAAATCATTGTCTAAATAAAACACCATTGAAATTATCAGAGAAATGTTAGATTCCAAAATATAATTACTTTTAGTTATTACTGATGACTGCAAAATAAGTATCCTACTATTAAGATGACGATGAATATATAAATTATAAAAATAAAACTCTGAAATGCTGAAACATACTAAAGATTATAAAACAATAATTCCTGTAAATCATTTCTGAAGGCAGTACACAATTTAATAAACAGTTTATCATAAAGATTCAATGTTAAATATAAAAAGAAATTATTATAATTTATGAGAAATTAAATTATTGGAAGTAGAAATTATCAAATATTTGTGAAATGTACCAAAATATGAAATTATATGTTTGATAATGTTTGCATTCTATTCCAATGTACCAATTCAAGCAAAATCAATTGTCTAGATCTTCCTAATTGTATAAAAAAACATACAAAATATGAAATGTTGGTAAAAATTGTTAATAAAAATCTTGAAAATAGTTTAAACAAAACAATAAATGTAACAATAAATTAAATGAAGANATACTCTTATTAATAAGGAAAATCTTCCTATAATATTAAATTTATCAAAGTAACGTTAAAAATATAAAATATATTAAATAATTGAATACGTTACACGTTCGTTGATTCTTACTCGTCCAATGGCTGTGTAAGGCAATAAAGATCTCGCTGTGTTTATCATTGGTTCTATCGAATGTTCGTTAAACTGTTTTCTTTTTTCTTCCTTTTGTTTTCATTTCGAGAATACCTATTAACGTACATACTTATTCGTTACAGTACATACTTCAAATATATTCTTTTTCACTCTCTTTCTTTCTTACACACCTATACTGTACCTACACTGTATGCAGAATCTTATATATGTGTCATGCATGTGTGTGAGTGTGAAGAAAATCGTATATAAAACGAAATTCAACCCGAATACAATGGTATAATTATGAAAAAGATTTTATAAAGCATCAATAGAAACAATGAGACGTTATAATAGTAAAAATAAGTTGGATAATTTAAAAAAATATCGTTAAGCTTCCTCGGTTGAATTTGACGCGAAATTGACAGGCATAGATGATTTTATTTCCACTGATATCTTTGGAACTTTTTAATATCTCACTTTGAAAACATTCACGTATAAAATACTTGCATCTAGCTATCGTTTAATATATAATAGAAGACTGCACGTTAAAAAATATCTTATAATTACCTCAAATTAACGAGACGGCTGTGTTCCACTGCTACCAAAGAAAATGACGAACTTAAAATGGCCGTCGTTTTCCGCACGATCTGGTTCTAACTGGATTTCTTCGCAAATGCACGTAGCGACATCTTAGCAATGGCGGTCGGAAAAGCTTTTATTTCTTCTATCTATTATAGAAAAATACCAAAACATTAAATATTAAGAAATCAAATAAAAATCTATCATTAGAAATAGATAACAGCTGTTCAAAAGTTGATCACTATTAAGAAAAATAAATTAACAATAAAATGTAGGTCAATGGTATAAAAAGTAGGTCAACGATACAAAAGTAGGTCAGCTGTCCAAAAGCATAGTAATAATCCTATATGTATTGAATGTGTTAAGAGAAAGACANTGCGTAACCAATTATATCTCGGCTAGTTACCGTTTTATTCTTTTGATTAAGTTTTCAAACACTCGAGTATTTTTTTTTTATTTTTTAATAAACAAACGATAATTAAATTCTTAAACGTACAATATCGTTCTGTATACTCATCGATTCTTCTAATAAATAATTTTCAAGTGACATATTCGAATGATTAAGATGATGCAGTGAATAATTAATATTCGTGTAAAAAATAATTCTATGTACATTCCTATGCATTATCCAATCAAATTAATTTCTTATTTTATGGCATTATTTCTGTAAATATCGTCTTTTAATTTTTCTATCGTTGACCTACATTTTATCTTTGACCTATTTTTGTCAACAGTGACCTACTTTTGAACAGCTGTTATCTATTTCTAATGATAGATTTTTATTTGATTACTTAATATTTAAATAATAAATAAGTATGATTATCAATCATTTATTTTAATTAAATCAATTATTTAAAAATTCTTCCATACGTATGTATTAGAATTAATATTTTTCTCTAACAAAAAGAAAATAAACATTTCATATAAAAAATCTTATATGTTTCGTGTGATATCTGTAAAAATATAAACTTTATTTATATAAAATTAAAATATAATTTGTTTCTATAGATGAAATAGATAGAAAGAATCAAGAGTCATGGATTAAAAATATGATTTTAAAATTACAAAATGAACAATAACTAATTATAATTATAATGTTTATGGTGAACAATCTTTGACTGAATTTTACTTGCCATAGAATGTGTAGCATATAAAATATGATAAACATTATATGGAAAGTAAAATGCCATTGCCCAGGTGGATACCAGTTCCAGAATGGATATGCATCTTAGAAATTGCCACATGCAATTAAAATATTTAACAAAAAATCTTTTTTGAGAATAATCTTAAATATCCTCATCCTAAAAGACACATTCAAAAGAAACATTAAAATAATTATTAATAAAACAGAGAAAAATGTGCATACAAAATGACAAAATTAAAACATAGAATAAAACCCAGTAGTGAATTGTGAATAAATAATATTCAAATAAAAAATAAATATAAAAATAAAACATACCTTCATATACATTTTCCAACCGAATTAATTTCTTATTTTATGGCATTATTTCTATAAATATCGATTTATAATGATTTATTTTTAATGTTTCAATTAATAAAGTATACATTTTGACAGTTTTTATGTTCCTATATACTATTTTAAATGTTTCGATATTTGACTATAATAGATGGAAGAAATGACAGTTTTTCCGACCGCCATTGCTAAGATGTCGCTACGTGCATTTGCAAAGAAATCCGGTTACAACCAGACCGTGCGGAAAAGGGCGGCCATTTTAAGTTCGTCATTTTCTTTGGTAGCAGTGGAACACAGCCGTCTCGTTAATTTGAGGTAATTAAAAGATATTTTTTAACGTGCAGTCTTCTATTATATATTAAACGATAGCTAGATGCAAGTATTTTATACGTGAGTATTTTCAAAGTGAGATATTAAAAAGTACCAAAGATATAAGTGAAAATAAAATCATCTATGCCTGCCAGTTTCGCGTCAAATTCAACCGAGGTAGCTTAACGACATTTTTTCAAATTATCCAACTTATTTTTACTATTATAACGTCTCATTGTTTCTATTGATGCTTTATAATATCATTTTTCATAATTATACCATTGTATTCGGGTTGA
>JACGTP010001244.1:0-11779 GCA_023678845.1 Mischocyttarus mexicanus
AAAAAACTCGTCACGATTACAATTCACTTAATGGTAGAATAAATTTTTCTAATCTCTACGCTAAAAGTGACGACGTGTTATTACCGATAAATTTGAATAATAACAACAACAACAAGTATGGAACACTTCCTTATAGGAGAACGAAGGAAAGAACAACTGGTAGATCTCTTCACAAATCTACCGAAGATGTCCTTGACAGAACATCACGCGAAAAGATCGAACCTTCTTTTAGAGCCTGTTCAAGTAGCATCGACGTCAGCGACAATTCTACATTCACAAAAGATTTCATCTATCCCATTGAGGATGCCACTGACGTCATTTTAAAAGGACAATTGGAAAGATCACGTTTAAATTTATCCATCGGTGATACATTTCCAACTACTTCGACTACTACAACGACAACGACAACGACGACGATTTTTGGATTTAATAATAACCGTACCAGGCACGATTCATTCAAATCCGATACGAACAATGACGATTATGGAAAATACTTTCAAACACTTTTCGCCACTTTGCCAAGAAGAGGAAACGTATCCAACAGGGATCAGGTTTCTAATGATTCTCCCAGGCGTCTATCCGGGAACGTGACGTTGCTTGAACCGCTTTACGAGCACGCCGTTAGCGATCCGGTTAAGCCACGGAGTACGGATAACGTGATACCCTGGTGGGAACTTGCTACGAGGAAATACAGACATCGGAGTTGTCCTTCTCTTCAGGTAAACGAGAAAACTAGAAGAACCCATTTGTTAGCCGGGTATCGTTGATATCATTTTTATATCTTTGTTATTATTGTTGTTGTTGTTATAATCTGTCAAAAGGATTTTCTAAACTTTCATTAGAAATATTTCGATATATTTCAATTACGCAATTTCATTAAATACAATTCGTTGATTTAGAAATAAAATATTTTTCTAGTCGTCGTAAAGAGTAAAAAAAGAAAAGTAACTTAAAATAGGTTTATACACCACTTGAGAAAACTTGGACCGATATCTCTACCGTTTCTATCCCCCTCAAAAGGGACCTATCTGGCAGTCGTTCTAAGAAAAACTTTAGATTTGAATCTACAAGATGTAATAGAAAGAAAGGAAAAGTCAAACCCATAGGAATGGTTATTCGAGCTCGCTATCCTTTTAAATCGTCCTTTAGAAAAACGAATCCGAAAAGATTTCTTTAGCCATCTCATCTTCTCGTCGTTTCTATCTTCCTCTTCTTTTTTTCTATCATTTAGATTTCTTTTTCCTTATTATTTTTTATTTTTTTCAAATTTATCCTCTTTTTTGAATATTTCAACTCGTGTTTATTCGTATTAACTATTCTTACGATTAGAAGAAGAAAAAAAAAACCCCCTATCTATAAAATTCTTATTTGAGCTATTTAGTTGCATTTTTCGCACGAAGTTTTTGTATACTCTGGAATATCATTTCCTGTATATTATTTCCCCTTTTTGAATCAAAGTTGCTATATATATTGCGTTATGAAGGAGAATCGTAGTTTCACGGCCTGGGAACTGTTGGAACTTAAAAGCAACAGCAGCAGCAACAGCAACAGTTCGTTTCTTAACCCGACTCGTAACGCTTCAAGGATTATACCAAGTTCGCATGATGCGTCGTATCTGCTGAAGCAGAGGGTTACGAACTATCCTTTTTCAGAATTTTTCTTGAACGTTGATCTTCCTCGTTATCATATTCCATAATAATCCACTTCTTTTTCTTTTTTTGTTATTCTAGCAAAAGTTTTACATGATATAAAAGTCACTCGATATAACAAACTATACATAATTCATCATACTAAACAAATATTTATTTAGTATTGTATAAACGCTGTCAATTCTCATGTCGTGTATATATTTGCATTATGAATTGAAAACCAACTCAAGGACTCTCTTGACGCAACCCTGATCTTGTTTCTAACAACACTCTGTTTAATTTTGTATTTCAATGAAATATTTACATGAACAAAAATTTATTTGAGATATCGAATTATTTATAATTAATATTTATAAAGCCTGGTTTATATAAATATATATATGTGTCGGATTTTTGGCTACGATTCAATGAGAAAATTCGACATTTCTTTTCCACCAATCCAATATAATACTAATTTACGTCTATAGGATTCTGATTTAAGTATTTAAATGTTATTAAAATGCTCTTAGAAGTTTGAATCAATATTTTATATAAAAAAAAATTAAATAAAAATAATTCGATTATATGTTTGGGGATTGGTTTTCGTAGGCTTATCGCGTTCACAAGATCATAGGGGGAAGAAAGGGGAAGAGGGAAGAAGGGAGATGAAAGAGTTGTGTTTGTTTTATTTTATACGAAGCTTAATGAAAGCCGAGAGCAGCGAGTCGTCGAATAGTATACTAAAAACTGGACCGGAAACCTTCGGCAAAAACTTAGATGCCGATGATAGGAGCAAAACGAATGGCGGTGCATAGTGAGATGCCTTGTTCGCATCTAAAACGCAACGAGAGCTCGTCGTACTACGCCAAGGGAAGAAGGCGTAAAGGGGAAGGAGGGTGGAAGAGGAAAGAAACGAGAAGAGAACTCATCGTTTACGGTATCACCCTCGATACGAGTCTTTGAATTCATTTTAGAGATGCCACATTGTGTATTTATACAAAAAGATAATCTCTATGGGGTTTATTAAATATTCGATTGTCTTTGGAGAAAAACAAAGTTCTTACCTATTAATATTTTTTAATCAATTTTTAAACTTCTTCATACTCCTCACTCGAAGAAATTGTTTCATTTTTTTCTCTTCATCTCGAAATATTGCAATAACTGTGCATACGCATGGTTTCCATGAACCTATGTGGTACGATGGTAGTGAGACTATTTGAGTCTCTCACCTTATAAACAACAAATTGAATTGAATTATTATTTCTCAAATACCGTGTCTCAAAGAAATTAAATAACGAATCACAGCTAAACTGGTTTAAAAAATAATATTTAGTTTTCATATATAACTTTTTGTATTTTGTTAAATATAATTATATGTATACCGTTGCAATTGTTCCTTCACCCCGCCCTTCCCCTTACGTTTACGTCCAATTGTCGTATATCGTTGACAATCAATGACAGTGACAATAGCCGTTTCCTCTTTTCCAAGGCTGTGTGTGCGTAAAATATCGTGACTGTTTATTATTTTAGTCAGGGAGTTACTTGTCCCGCGTATAGTATGCACCCAATGTATGCAGGTCGACGGTCCTGCATAAGTTTTCTAACACTTAGGATGTAGTAAAACTAAACGTATGCTTGGTATTCAAAAAATTCAATTAAAATAATCCTTTTTTCTTTTCCCTTCGCCATATATTATATCCATGATATTATTCATTCATTTTAATCAAGCCTAATTTTTTTGTTATAGGCACATGTCGTATCAGCTTTCGAAAAATCTTTATCGAACATGACGCAACGATTACAACAACTAACTGCGACAGCTGAAAAAAAAGGTAAGCATCGATAGTAAGATTTTCGAAATAAATTTTGTTTATATTGGGTTGGTGGAAAAAAAGTGTCAAATTTTCCCATTGAATCGTGACCAAAAATCCGACATTTTTTGTTTTCCCCACCAACTCTATATAATTTTATTATGTTATTTGTTGATTGGTTTTTTTCCATGACTAATTTCACCAAAGACAAAGTACAATCGATCGATCGATTTGCGAACATTTGTATAATGCAATTCTTATATCAAACATCATGCCAGGCGTCAAAATTTTTAAATCCTAGCGTAAATAATAACGAAAATATATGAAATTAATCGCATCTCCAAAGATGCGTTCGTCAAAATGTTAATCAAGAAAAGGAAAAAAAAAAGGTTACCTTATTTTTGGGACATAAATCCTATGTTAATTATTTATTGAACATAAAGTAAGTAACCTCCGCGAATAACCTCGGTTTGCTCTCAAACAAGACGCGATTTAAATTGGAAACTCAGGTTGGTTAATTAATTCGCACCAAGTAGAAAGAAAAAAGGGGGTAGAGTGGGGAAAAAGGGGATTACTCTTAAAGAATCGTAAATTGCGATGCTTGCGACGATCGAACGATGGATACAAACAAAAAATCCAGCACGTTATCCGCGAATAAAAATTCACCACCGATTCCTTCGTCCTCGATTAAATCCAAAAAAGAATTATTGAAATCCAAGAAAAACGATGGAACAGTAATCGAATTACCGAGCAGAAGAACTTTCGATAATAATCAATCGCGATCTAATAATAAACCAAAAGATTCAAAAAAACTCAATGAAAAAATGTATGAAAAACGTATCGCTACGACTGTTGAAAATTCGTCAACCACCAGGGGTGGTGGTAGTGGTGGTGGAGGTGGGATAATCGGCGGTTATCAAATCGAAAATTCAAGAAGGAAAAAAAGTTTGATTCCTGGCATCGTAAAGACGTTCAATCGAAATATCAAAGTTGACGATACTATGACAATAAGAAAAAAAACGGATAATGAAGGAGCTTGATAGATCGGACAGGCTCGGAAAGGAAACGAATTCAAAATCGATGAGACAATTGTTCAGCATAGCTGATTCTTGGAGTAGCGATTCGTTGGTTAGTCATTCAGATAGTTGCACCTGTTGTCACAAAAAGGAATTATGTCCTATTCACGGAAAGAATAGTTTTGCGAATAATAAAAGATAATGATAGGATCTTTTATGATAATCTAAGAGGTATATTGTTAATTTACAAAAAAATAATAAAAAATAAAAAATGTAAATTAGGTTTTAATAAGAATTCGTTCTGTATCTGTTTTGTATTTTAACAGGATTCCGAATTACAAGAGTTACGGGAAACTATCGAAAGGCTTAGAAAGCAAAGTGCCGAGGCTGGATTGAACAACGGACCAGGAGGATCGGGAAATAATGGACGTCGTCATACTCTTGGCGATTCGGATTCTGGTAATACAGGATGCACCGGAGGTGGGGGTGGTGGTGGTAACGGTGGACATCATCAATGTCCATCAATGGCAAGACAGTTGTCGGCGGACAGCGTAACCTCGCTCAATTCCTTAAGCAGTGCTTGTTCCGCCAGTAGTAGTCATCAGAAGAAGAAGGGTTGGTTGCGTAGCTCCTTTTCAAAAGCATTCTCCAGGTCGCGAAAGAACAGACATGGTTCGGTTTCCGATGCCGAGGATTGCAAGGACGGTCCCAGTGGTGAATTGAGCGTCCCAAATAGTCCAAGATTACCGACAGCCTCTAAACACGAAAACGTTAGGAACCAAAGTGGTACCAGGAGCAACGGACAAAAATCACCAGAAACTGAAAATCCTCTTACCGGTAGCAAGAGTAGTTCTGCGTTGTATAAGAAAGAAGACGAGGACGTTGACGAATTGAAGAAACAATTAAGAGAAAAAGATCTCGTTCTAACGGATATCAGATTGGAAGCACTTTCTTCGGCCCACCAATTAGAATCGTTAAAGGATACTGTCATCAAGATGAGAGTAAGTTTTAAGAAAACTTCTTCTTCAGCGTACTTGACGAGAAAATCAATCAATCGTGTTCGACAAGATAGTTTATACTAATAATTGATGATGATTGTATTCTTTTACAGAATGAAATGCTCAATTTGAAACAAAACAACGAACGTCTACAGCGTCTGGTCACGTCGAAATCCCTTACATCCTCGCAATCATCTCTTCCTAGCGACCCCGACAGGCGTTTCAGTATGACGGAAGTAGCATCTAGCGTTGCCGCCCTTTCGAATGGTGAGAGTAGTTCAACTGCGGATCAATTGGAAGATCTGAATGTGCCAGAGCATTCCGTTGTACCAACAGCTACTTCAACTACGACCGCCGAACCAGTATTGGACCATGACACCGATGGAAAGAGAATTAATGTTGCTGTCTATCTTGGTAGTGAAAAAAATTTCAATTACAATCTAATATCCGGTAACACCTCGGACAGTGGTATCATCGGTGAACCTCCACATTGTGTTATCGCTAACGTTTGCATCAGTAATAAAACTAGCTGGGATGCTCTGGACTCAATCGTAAGACGATGTTTTAAGGAATATGTATCGAGGGTTGATCCCGTTACGAATTTAGGTCTCGGCATTGACTGTGTCGCCGCTTATCATCTTGGTGAAGCTTCAAGGTTAGCTAAAGTCTCTTTTATTTAGCCGACTTGTGAGCATACAACTCGAAGTAATTTTTTAATTTATAGATATACAAATATTATCATATCCATTTTAACAGGTGTACGACGGATTCTCAACATCCGGAATTACTACCTTGCGGTTATTTAATAGGACACGTGAAAACAATTTATCTGGTGCTCTCTGGTTATTCCTGGCTCGCTATCGACACTCTTATACCACGTTCTATTGTTCAACGACTGATATCTCTTTTAACGGAACATCGCAGAGTTATTCTTTGCGGACCTAGCGGTACCGGTAAAAGTTACCTGGCAGGAAAACTGGCCCACGCTCTCGTTGATGCCGATACAGATTCCAAAGACGCGGCTGCCGTTGCCACCTTCATAGTTGATCATAAATCAAGCAAAGAACTTAAACAATACCTCGCTCATATCGCTGAAAGATGCGACTCTAATGCAGCCGACGAATTACCTAGAGTTATCATTTTGGAGAATCTTCAACATGCCGCATCTCTTGGTGAACTTTTCAGTGGTCTTCTCGGTACCAGACACTCGTCCTGCCCTGCAATCATCGGAACCATGAGTCAGGCTACTTGCAGTACCACAAATCTTCAATTACATCATAATTTTAGGTAGACGAAAGATTAAAGCTTCTCATATTTCAAATCTCCCCTTATTCGTCTGGAACATATAAGCAGTAGTTTACGCATATTACCTTTTCTACCTTTTACAGGTGGGTATTGTGCGCAAATCACATGGAACCGGTTAAGGGATTTTTAGGCCGTTACCTCAGGCGAAAGCTACTCGAACACGAGCTACGTGAATCAGGTGGCACGAGAAACGCAGAAATGGCCGCTGTTGTCGAATGGCTACCACGCGTCTGGCTACATCTTAATAAGTTCCTAGAAACGCACAGCAGTTCCGACGTAACGATAGGTAATAATACTATTACTTGTAGAGAATCACTAATCGAACATTTTCCTTATTATATGCCATTTAAAAAAAAACACACACCACATAAACTTGTTTTTTCTTAGGTCCTCGACTCTTTCTTTCTTGCCCCATGGAAGTGGCAGGTTCTCAAGTTTGGTTCACGGATTTGTGGAACTATTCTGTAATACCGTATCTGGTTGAGGCTGTCAGAGAAGGCCTAACGTTGTATGGAAGACGCGCAAGTGGAAGTGGAAATGGCGAATCCACATGGGAAGATCCTGCACAATTTATTACCTCCAGTTATCCATGGATCTCTACGCACGCTGTACACGGTGGTAGCGATGCTCTTCTTCGTTTAAGACCCGAGGACGTTGGTTATGACGTTGTTACCTCTGGTCATACCTCAGGCGTAGGTGCATCAAGTGTAAAGAGCCTTGGAAGTACGCACAGCGACACAGAAGGAGATCCTCTTGTTAGTATTCAGTATTCTTCAAACCACTTCTTGCTTTATATACCAACCATCACTCTCTCTCTCTCTCTTTCTCTGCCTTTCCTCTATTGTGCATACCTAATTTTTTTCCTCTTTTTTTATAGTTGAACATGCTGATGAGACTTCAGGAAGCAGCCAATTATTCAAGTCCCCATAGCAATGACAGCGATTCCGTTACTTCGCTCGATTCATCTCACACTCGACATTCAGAAGACTTGAGTTCCTCAACGTCATCATCGAGGGGCGTAGAATCTGCGCTCTGAAAGATAGGTCGTGCGAAACTCAAAAGTACTACCACCACCCTTTCTCCCGACTCGAGAATAATATTTAGGAGATAATCGCCATTATCGTACATACGACAATTTAAATAAAATTATGAAATAATATTAGGGTGTCGAGTAATCGAGTATTGAACAGAGACCGACCCACCCCTCCCCCTGATAGGAGGGATGAGCGATGTGATTTGAAGTTTTTCTACGAAAAAAAAAAAAAATAAAATAAAATAAAATGTCGTGTAACGTAACCCCGACGCGACATTATTTCCAACGTAAAAATTACTGATGTTAATGTATGTATAATCATACCAATATTATTATAATATTCTCGGCCATCCAACAACTGTGTATGATACGACGATTACCGTATAGGAAATTTTAATTCCTTTGTTTTTCCTTTTTTCTTTTTTTTTTTTTTTTGTTAATTATTCTTTCTTTCCTCTGTATTCTTCAAAGTAACTGCATTTTTAAATTGCATGCAAAATAATGTCTCTCGTATATACATTGAAAAAAAAAAAAAAAAGAAATACCATTCAGTACCTATATGGTTGGCCTATATATCTAAGTTCTACGTGCTTTTCAAGCACTTTGGTGTGATATTTAATTA
The DNA here is from genome assembly GCA_023678845.1 of Mischocyttarus mexicanus. Classification (NCBI taxonomy): domain Eukaryota; kingdom Metazoa; phylum Arthropoda; class Insecta; order Hymenoptera; family Vespidae; genus Mischocyttarus; species Mischocyttarus mexicanus. Next base: position 8,414 of record JACGTP010001244.1, read on the forward strand.
AATAAGTAAATGACAAGTATATAAGAGATATAATTCCGTGTTTTTTCCGAATAATAATGATCATGCGGAGATAAATAACGTAAATACAAAACATCTCCATGCAATGCAATAATCAATGCTGCCATTACCGAAGGTTACGAATTTCTTTTGATGAATGAATGCATTTCTACGATAGAGTTCGTTATACGAGGAATCGTATAGAATTACAGCCTATAAAAAAAAAGAAAAGAAAAAGGAAAGATGAGAAAAATGATATACTCAAAAAAGTTTTGCTGGTATACAGTATTATCATAGAACGTAGAAAGATAGATTAATAATGATCTAAGCGAAGATGTAGGAATGGCAGGAGTAGCTATTCCACTCGTCCACTATTTTTCAGGTAATCTATAATCTATGTTTTCTTAGACGGATCTCATGGACGGATGGTTCGATGCAGCATATATATGTATTTGTTTCGCACTCGAGAACGCGAAGCAATTCGAGATAATCGTGCGCGCGAGGATAGTCTATTTATACATACTTTGCTACGAAAGCTCTATTTAATTAAAAAAGAACAAAAATGTTACTATATATAATATACACACAAAACGTATATACGTTTCTCGATTATATACGTATACGTACTACTACACATGTGTACACGTAAATACACACGTTACATACATATTACATACACGTAATACGCATGCGCCTGAACATATACATATTACACACATATACACGTGTTACATACGCGAATGACGGCGCTAAAATATGTATTATGAACAAAACAAAACAAAAACAAAATGAATAATTATTCGATAAGATATGTGAGTAATTCTGGTCATGTAATGTTGTAAATAAAGTATATAAGAGTTATTGTGTGTGCGAAGAACGTTGAAGAGGGAAAAGAAAAAAGGAGCTAATGTGGAAACTTGACTCGAAGTTTGGTATCGTAAACTTTTACAGAGATCTCTTGTGGTGAACAGAAAGGAAAAAAAAAGTAATCATATACTGCAACATTACGCCGAATTTGTAATTTCTCTTTCACTCCCACAAGTTTCTCCTTTACTGCTAAGTCCCGACAAGTACCACGAGCTACATTCGCTATATACATATTGTACATGTTATCGAGCTGAGAAAACCATTCTCAGATCCCAATCTGTGACACGAACTTTAAAGTATGTTAACGATTATACAATCGTATTAACAGGTTTTTTACGTTTGTACCGTATTTATACGCTGTACGGCGCTACATCCAAAATTTATCCAAATAATGGTAATTATTGTGAAATAAAATAAACCACATTAAACTCTAAAGATTTCTAGCATTAAATCATTTTACATCTTCTCATACATTAATCAATCATCGCCCAAAACTAAATTGTTTCATCATCGATTTAAAATATGTTTCAATGTTAATATATATAAAAAATATTATAACATATAAAAAATACAACACATATATATATATATACACACACACACACATATATATATATATATAATAAATTTATTATGCATAGCTGTAGCAAGATTTTTCTATTATTTTAAATTAAAATCAGTAATCTATAAGATATCTTATTTCTTGCTTTATATTACCGATGATCTAGTATCACGTTAGAAACAAATTTCCTTTTCTTTACACAGTATTCAACGACGCCATAAATAGTAAGAAGCCTTCTATCCATAGCGGTAAGATGTGCATCTGAAATAAGCGGAAGAACATCTGCCATTATTGTCTCGCGAGCAATAAGCTTTTCCAATGATAAGCTTAATGTACCACCACTGAACATTTTTAAGCGATCCCATGTAGTTTTATGTATCCTAAAATAGAAAATGTTTTATTCTACCTAATCGTATTATGTTAATTATCATATTGTTTTAAAAATTTTATATACATACATGCAACATTGATAAAGAGGTGCTAAAATGTCAAGATGATCAATATCAGGATTTCCAAGACTTTTCCCATTATCTATTAATAATACAGCAGGATTATGAAAATTATTTTGTGCTAATTCATAGTGATGTCTATCACCATTATCCATCAAGAAATCAAAAACTGCAGTATCTATCAAATCCAATAGCCTACTTGAAAATTGTGGCGAGTATGCTTTGGATTCTTTGACCTTGAAAAAAAAATATATAATTTTTTTTACCTATATTAAAATTTCATAGATACTGTAAATTCTATCGTCCGTGTACACGTGTACGAATAAAATTTACCTTCTCGCAATAAGTATCATCCATTTCCCAAATTGCAAGTTTCTTTTTCTTGTACGTTCTCTGCCACGGATGTCGATGTTTAACAAGATGCAAGTAACGTGGTAACCAGAATATTAATGCACCTTCCAAGATATCGCCATTCCCACAAACTGGATCATTCGAAGAACAGTAATGGCAAACACCGTACAAACAAGTATCATTACCCTCCTGATACATAGTAGCATGTAATTCTGGTGTTGCATGTTTACGAATTTCATTGGTAAGATCAACTAAAATTTATAATCATTAGCGTAACTATTCTTTAATAAAGAGAATGTTCTTAAAGAAAATAATCAAATTTTATTTATCATACGTTTTCGAATAACAGCTAAGGGCACCCTTCGTAAGGCAAGTAACGAAGATAAATGAAATGCTACGATTTCTGCGTTATGACGATCTTTCCCATAATAAACTGGTCCATGAATAACCGTATCTCTAGAATACCATTGCGGTTTAAACACAGCTTTTGCCCCATTCTCCAATGTCAGCATAAGTTTCAATTGCGTACCAAGGACAGCATTGTCAGCATGTTTTATTTTAGCTTTCCTCAAAGCATTAAGTATAGTCCCTAATTCTGGAGCCGATGGTGGAATTAACTGGTGAGCATCTGGCCACTATACACACGATGTTGCGTGTGAATTATATCAGCATCCAACATCTTTATACATGAAAAATTATCATAAACGAAGTGTCAAATTATATATAAAAAATATAATAATTAATAGAACTAACATTGTTATTAGGAATACTCCATATATCTTCGTGCACAACATTGTCCATAATTTTTAATTCCGACAATAACCGTTCTAATACTATCAAATAACTTGTATTTTGTTTAAAATATTTCGAAGATAACATATGTAATTCTTCTTTAATTTTTGCGTGGACATCTTCTTCTGACTTTTGCAAACCTCTGCCATTTTCATTTTTTCTTAATGACGACGCTGGCCCTCGAATATAATTTTCCTCCAACAGAGGTAAATTTTTAAACTGTGACTTTTGAGATGAATTCTCAACGATAATTCGAATGAAATAAATATTTACAGTTATCACAAGAATTAATAGTGCGCCAAGGGCAAGTAGAGCACAACGCCGACCAATCATCTGCAAAAAAAAAAA
>JACGTP010001245.1:0-11747 GCA_023678845.1 Mischocyttarus mexicanus
CGTAATATCTCTGTTAAAACACTACAAATTAATTCCAACGCTTAATAAATCGCAAATATGTGCCCATTAATTATAAAAGTGGTCTGTCAAAATTTAAAAAAACAAATAACTTTATCAATTATTTCATACCAGATTATTAAACTAAATTTATTCAATGTAATTTTTACGATATCCTCAAAAACTGAACCATTAGATAGTGGTTTTAATTTCAACATTATTTATTTAATATTTAAATACAATTTATGAAATCTCTCAAAACAAGAAATGGATTTACAATCAACCACTTTCATAATTATGGTCAAATATATATTTTTATAATAACTACATTGATAATAAGTTTTGATAAACAGGATAAACATTTTTTTTTGGTCTCCTGCTATAAGTTTTCATTTCTTTTTTTTTGGTCGTAGTTTTAACATGATATATCAGAGATTAAAAACATTGTCGAGATTTAAGGGAGGATAAAAAGCGAGTAAGAAAGTTTTCTTTTTTTTTTTATTTGGAAGGCAAATAGGTGGCTGCTACGAACATTTTTTTTTTATATCAAGATTGCCCTACTCGCGAATTATTATACGAGAGAGAGAGAAAGAGAGAGAGAAAGAAGAGAGGGAAATAGGAGAAAGAGAGAGAGAGAGGAAATAAATAAATAAATAATAATTAATACATTATTTTTTTGTAAACCACAGTTTGCTGATAAAGATTTTTCTCATGAAAGTGTGTCTGGAAATATGTGAGATTATTAAAAAAAAGTGTCGGATTTTTTACCATGATTAAATAGAAAAATCCGACATTATTTTTCCACCAACTCGAATATTTTATTTAATATTTTTATTTATATATATATTAGATTGGTGGAAAAATAATGTCGGATTTTTTACCACGGTTAAATAGAAAAATCCGACATTTCTTTTCCACCAACCCGAATATTTTATATTTAATATTTTTATTTATATATATATTAGGTTGGTGGAAAAATAATGTCGGATATTTTACCACGGTTAAATGGAAAAATCCGACATTTCTTTTCCACCAACCCGAATATTTTATATTTAATATTTTTATTTATATATATATTAGGTTGGTGGAAAAGAAATGTCGGATATTTTACCACGATTCAATGGAAAAATCCGACAATATTTTTCCACCAACCCGAATATTTTATATTTAATATTTTTATTTATATATATATATATATATATTAGGTTGGTGGAAAAGAAATGTCGGATATTTTACCACGATTCAATGGAAAAATCCGACATTATTTTTCCACCAACCAGAATATATATCTTTCAATATATAAAATAGATTTATCAAAGATTAGTATTAAACCCATTTTGATGCAAGAATATTAATATTAATATTAATTGGAAATTATTTAAACAAATTGTTTTATTGGTTTGATTTTTCTCTCTTTTTCTTTTCCTCTCTCTCTCTCTCTCTCTTTGAATATAGATTATTCTCGATAAAAAATATGAGATATATTGTATGGGATTAGATAATCCTAATCGAGAAACATATAAAGTTAATGGTTTTTTTTTTTTAAGTAAGAACCTTAAGAAGAATATTTCTGGACTTATTATAAATACAAACGACGTGTGTAGTTAAGTACAGCGTAAGTATTCAAAGTAGAAAGTGTAAAGTATCACAAGGATTATAATAATCGTTTTATAATAACAATAATCTCTTTAAGATAGTTTAGAGACATTGTATCATCTTAGATTATCGATCACACATTAATTATAAGCGCTTTAATCGCGTTCCGTGTTAGGAACACGCGCGAACGAGTATCACCAAAGGGATTTTTCTTCGTGTTTGGGATTCTCCCGTAAATACATCAGTCTTTGACACAATAATTAATAATAATACCACTGATATAGAGAGTAAAGCTGAGCGAGAAAGGATCGTCTTTTTTTTTTTTATATAAATATACATTTATACACACACATGTGTGTGTGTATGTACAATATGTATGTATATATAAATATTATATATGTTAGATTGTGTGTGTCCCATAAGTTTCAGTTTTTTTTTAATTAACTATTTATACTTTTATATTTTATATTATTTTATTAATATTAAATACCATAGTATCATAATCAAGGTAATAGGAATAAAATTGTATATTAAGTAAAATAATATAAAGTAAAATAAGTAATTTACACAGAAAAATAATGTTGAAATTTATGGGATGATCTAATACATTAGATTGTCCTATAAGTTTCTTTCTTTTTATTTAATTAACTATTTATACTTAATATTTTATATTATTTTACTAATATTGAATATCATACTATCATAATCAAGGTAATAAGAATAAAATTGTATATTAAGGAAAATAATATAAAGTAAAAGAAGTATTTTACACAGAAAAATAATGTTGAAACTTATGGGATGATCTAATACATTAGATTGTCCTATAAGTTTCTTTCTTTTTATTTAATTAACTACTTTTACTTAATATTTTATATATTATACTATTTTACTAATATTGAATACCATAGTATCATAAATAAATTAATAGGAATAAAATTGTATATTAAATAAAATAATATTAAAATACAAAAAGAAATATTTTATACAGAAAAATAATGTAGAAACTTATGGGATGATCTAATACATTAGATTGTCCTATAAGTTTCTTTCTATTTATTTAATTAACTTTTTATACTTCATATTTTATATTTTATACTATTTTACTAATATTGAATACCATACTATCATAAACAAATTAATAGGAATAAGATTGTATATTAAATAAAATAATATTAAAATACAAAAAGAAATATTTTATACAGAAAAATAATATAGAAACTTATGGGACAACCTAATATATTATATATTTATTTATTTATTTATTTATTTATTTATTTATATAATCATTAAATGTTTTTTTTTCTTTTTCTTATTTTTTTTTTTTCATTTTTTAACCGTAGTAGACGAGAGAACACTTATAAAAGGCGACTTAAGTTTTTAATATATATTTTTATTTAAATATTGATTTTTGATGCGTGGTCAAATTGTTTTTTAACGTTGTGCGCGATAGAGAGCGGAATTAGAAGGCTCGAATAGAAATATTTAGAATAAGAAAGATGAAAAAATGTGTATTTTATACTCTCGAGAAAGAGTGAAAAGTAAGAATCCTTTTTCTAAAATTGTACGATGATCGTATAATAGGTAGTTTTATATGTATTTATACTTACCAATTTACTATAATCATCATTGAGAGATAAAATTATGTGCGTATAAGGAGCCATCAAAGAAAAATGCTCCTCCTCCTCCTTTTCCTCCTCTTCCTCTTCCTTCTCTTCCTCTTCCACCGTTTTCTTCTTCTTTATTTTTTTTTAATATTTTTTTTTATGCTTTAGATCAACAACCGAACTCCTCGTACATTTTGATTCATTTTTTTTTCCCCCAACGAAGGAGAGAAACACGTGGATAGAAAAAGAATAGTGTCCTGTCGTATGTGTATGGAATTAATTTCAAAAAACAAGCAAATTAAATGTGACAGAAGTAAATGAACAACGTTTTACTCGAAAATAATGACGATTTCTGTCAAATTTTTGACACACTCTCCTGTGTGTATGTGTTAGTATGAAACATGAGATAGATTATAAGAAGATGACTAAAATTTAGGATAGATTTATACACAACGAGACGTTTAGAGGTATTCATGAATCTCGAAAGGTGTTTATCCAAACCCCTCATTCTTGTCAGAATAAAAAACCATATTTAATTTTCCAATTATTTAAAACCCCATTATTAATTCGACTATGAATTAATTGTAGACATAACGAATGAAGAAATATGTGATTATGTTTTCCTTTGATTAGATTTTTCTTCTATTTTTTAGTTTCATTCCCATAAATAATACAATTTTTCATTTATGGGTAATAAAAACAGGTGAAGTGAAAATTGTCATAAGCTTGAGAGTTAAATACTTTGAAAATACGACACATACGACAAACACTTATTGATTTTCTCTCTCTCTCTCTCTTTCATTCTTTCTTTCTTTCTTTCTTAGGCCACACGATAATAATTTTGTTGATTTTATTCCAAGGTAAATGAAAGACGAGCACGCCTAAGTACTCGTTCTCGAGAATCATGATTATTTCGTTCGTTATTAATTTTTAAGTTTGTTTTTTTTTAAGTCGGAGCTGCTTGAGTCTGAGGTGAGGGTGATGCAGGGGTGTTAACGTTCGGCCTATAAAATCTGTTAACTAATTGTTTAAGGCTCATGACATTGCCTAATCCAGTACCTTGGTCCATGTTGATAAACGAATCCAAATTATCTTTGCAAGCTAAAACCAACGTTTGTATTCGTAATCCTAAAGAGTTTACATTTAATAGAAACAAAAGTTACATTGAAGAAAACGTACTTGGTGTTGATATTGGTGGATAATCTGGGGGTGTTTTGATCCATGTACCATCTTCTCGTTTCATGTGTTGACGATTAGATGCAAATTGTTGCAAATAAATATTAGCTGGTACCAATCGGAATCTTCTGTGATATTCTGGTCGCAATGCTTCGTCAGATCTGAATGTTTCTGTTGCGTATTTCCAGAAATGAGTTGGAAATGGTAATGCGCTATCCAAATCGTAAACCACTGCTCTATCGTCTGGCGCGTAAATTAGGATAACGTGATAATCCTTGAAGAAATATATCATTTTATTTGTATTCTTAAAGCTCATTGATACGAAAGATAAAATATTAAAGTGTCAATTATGAAATGGAGAAAAAAATGCACATAATTTAAATTGAAATTTAGATGGAAATTTGAATGGAACAAAAAATGCACATAATTTTCAATTGAAATTTGGATGAAAATTTGAATAGAGCAAAAAATGCACATAATTTTGAATTGAAATTTGTTCCATTTCATACCTGATAAGCCTAATACAATTACAGTAAGTCAGGACTTTAATGCAGAATACAAAAATTATAAAACAGATTGAAGATAATTTCTTATAGAAGTAATTGATTGAAAGAAAATATCAAAATGACGATTAGATTATAAAAAAAATTCTATTAAGATAGCTAAAGAATAGAACCAATTTGTGGTGTATTAAATGGATAAATTTATGATTATTTTTGTTGTTGATTCTAATCGACGTAAAAGAATACTTGTTGGAATTTTAGCAAAGTACTACCAACCCAAACTACGAGTTTGTCCTCGTCTTTTCCGGCTCGTTGACGCCAAAGTGGTACGCTACGTCGAGAATTACTTATAAAAGCAACGTGACAATGTTGCAATTCGGATCCGTGTTTTGTAGCAACGTCCTGGCATAATTTCCATACGTTTTCTTCGCTGGAAACGATCATGAAAGTAAAAAAATTAAAAATAAAACGTATACCGCGTTAATGTTATATTCTAATAATAATAATAATAATAATAATAATAATATATAAAAATAATCTATAATAGGGGGTGATTAGAATTGCGTGCACGCGATAAGAAGAGAGAGAGTAACCTTTAGGATTAATCAGATTTAACTTTGAAGATCGTCGAAACTGGATAACCGCGAAACGTCATTTTATAATAAATAAATTATTAATAAATTATTAAAGAGTAGTACGAGGGGTAGAAGGGTAAGTAATCCGTAAATAAAAATATGTAGCATTCAAAGAATTGATAAAGAAAACGAATAAACCTCGACCAATAATCGCGTAGCTGACGAACCGCGAATTTTTGAATACCCCCCACCCCAGTTCCTAGGACGTTTCTGATTGGTAACCACGTTTTCTATTTTTCTCAATAATGGCGGCGCTTCGTATCAGCATCGTTGGTTCCACCACTGCAGCAACACGTATCGATCCAGGGCCGCGGAATAATATACCGCAATACGACACATTTATTTAGTAAAAATCGATCTCGCCTCTCTCCGAGAATATTTATAAAAAGAACCGATAATAAATAAATGTTTAATTTAAGATATTAAACTAACTGTCTTTATTATCTCACCAATAGCAGCTGGTATAAATGCAGTCAGTTGATTTGGTGAATAACGGCACCAAAGGTTTGGTGTTTCCCGGGACACGAGGTTCCACGGCCATTATTTGTTTACTAACTTTCTCTACGTTTTATTTGAACCCTAACGCAACCCTGGTTCTCTCTTCAACCTTTCAAGATAATCCTCTTATTTCACACTTCGATTAGATTACCCGATCAATCGATTTATTTTCTTGGATTATCTTTCAAATGTCATAATTTATCATTGCTAATTCTTTTAGCGCAAACATCTTCCTCCTCGTCGTTGTAGTCGTATTTTCCTTCCTTCAAACTAAACCTTCTTCGACTAAATTTCTACTAAAATTTTGGTGAGGTTTTAAATGGTGCAAACTACAATCCTGAACATTATTCCGTCACTGAGTCTCTCTTAGCAATGCATCTACCGTTCTTTTGACACCCAACCCGCGCCAGGGGTGTTACGACACTGCGACTGCGTCCTGCACGTGTTTCCCCCTACCCCCTTTCAATCCCCCACCTAAACACAACTATTTTACTTATCCCCACCCAACTCAACCGGTTATATCTACCCCCCCCCTTCCTAACCCTCTCACTCCTGTCATTTCCTTCTATCAATTTTTTTTTCTTTCTTTCTTTCTTTCTTTCCACACAAACAACACACACACACACACACATATATACCCCATGGATGTGCGTGTAAGGCCGAACGAAGCGTTATCATTGTACTATTAATAAAACCCTATTACACGGATGAAAAAATAAATTGTAAAAAGTGTCAAGAGAAAGATAGAAAGTGGTAGAACAGAATGGGGAAGGTTTATTAAAGCTTTGTGTTAAATAAATATCAATGTTAAAATTGTATCAATGTTCTCTGAAGCTTTTAAACGGGGTCACCCCGTTTGATGGTTTGAAAATATCGTATTCTGTATTTTTTTTTTGTATTAATTCATTCTTAAACATGTTTAGAATTTGCTGGTAAAATTTAACACAGATTAAAACATCGTTTGATTGTTTTGATGTCGGATAAACCAATCAACCGAAATCATAGACCCACTTAATCAGAGACCTTTATCAAGATGGGTGTATCTTCTGAGTGATACAATTCATCTTCTTACAGAGATTCATGATTGAAAATTTTTGTAGACATAACTGAAATGTTGCTAAATATATTACAAAAAGATCAAAGCTGTATCTTTTGATTGGTCGTGAAAAAAAATTTCTTAAATAATACTTGTCGTTATTTTTGAGATGGTCTCCTTAAAACCCTTAGTTACTCTACTTGTTTCATCCTAATATTCCCAAAGTTTTTGTATTCTTACGAACAAATAATTCAGTCATTTTGCGATACACCTCTACCACTATCCATGGTTGTGTTGTATCATTGCAAAATTGTTAAATTATTTTTTTAATTGTTACTAATCTGAACTGTTTGTGTGTGTGTTCTAATCTATTTTCTAATTTAATATAAATTGTATAATAAATTAATTATATTTTCTTTCTAACAATAATTCTTATCGTACATTGCATATAAACGTACAACAACACCCTGTACCAACCCTTCATAAATATATCTCTATTAATTTTCTATTATACACCACCGATGTTCACGGATATATCCAATGATCGATATCCGTGAGAATTTACGGGAATATAATGCGACCTTCCTTGGCTTTATCCGATATAAATGTGTTTATATTAACTCTCAAGTTATCCTCTTTTTTATTATTATTATTATTATTATTATTATTATTATTAAAGGGAAACGATAAAAAAAAAAGATACACTTGCATCGTCAATAGCTTTTCTATTGAACACCACTGTCCTACTTCTCTTTTACCATTTTCACATTTATCAAACATATTGCTATAGTTTTATATTTTCTTTTCAAAAAGATACAAATAACGTAAACTTTTTATTTATTTATTTTCCTTTATTCCTATCCAGACTGGTCAGTTTATAATTATAATAATACTAAGTTGTGTCAAGAATGAAATGAAGCAAAAAATGTATGCACATAAAATTGAATTGAAATTTGCACCATTTCATATTTGACAATCCTAATATTTATTAATTAATTAGATTCTAGTTGTTTATAAGAATTTAATACAAATCTTAACAAGAGAAGTCCCCATTTAAAAAATAAACTTCGAAAGAGGTTTAAGTTTATTTAACGAGTACCCTCGATTTACGAAGCCAGAAAATTTGCTTCATTTCATACTTGACATAACGTGCCACCTCTTTGCACATCATGTAATCCTGTTACAAATCTAGATTTTTCGAGAAAAATTTGCTGTCAAGTATCAAATGGGACAAATTTTACTGCTCCATTTCAATCTTGACGCTCCATGTCATATCGTCAAGTATGAAGTGGAGCGTCAAAATTGCATGCTGGATCTCGAAGTGGAGTTTGTTATTAATGAAACATAATCAAAAATATGAGTTTAGAATTTGCAATAATAAATGTCATCATACAAAGTGACCGGAAATGCTTATGACATCTTTGAACTTTTATCTTTACAACTATATATATCATTCATTACCATTCGAGTAAATTAATATTACTTCGTTGAATTCTTCTTATTCTTTTAACATATTTGTAATAAATTAGTTAACATAATGTCAGTAAATGCAGCAAAAGCAATTCTTAAACAAGGAAAAACTGTATTATTTATTTGCGATTTTCAAGAAAGATTTTCTAAAGTTATGTTTGAATTTGATAAAGTTCTTCAAAATTCTGCTAAACTGGTAATTGGAGTTATTGTAATTTTTATGTAATATTACAATACAATAATACAAGTTAATATAAATATATATATATGTTTATTTAATAAATATTAAATGATATAGAAAAGTTAATTAATTTAAGGTTATGTTTGTGTTTGATACTCATGTTATACATAAAATATAAATTTTATTATTAAATTACATTTATTATTTATATAAATATTATAATTAAAGGTAAATTCTATGAAACTTTTACAAATTCCAATGCTTGTAACTGAACAAAATCCAAAAGCTTTAGGAAAAACTGTACCACAATTAGAAATATCTTGCGCTAAAGGTCCTTTTGAGAAAACCCAATTTAGTATGTGTACTCCTAATGTAAGTAACTTTTTAGTTATATTTTTATAAATGGTTAACTCGTATAACAAACATTCATAATTATTTATAAAATAATATAATACTTTAGTATTTTGTTCATAGGTTAACGAAGTACTTTCAACAATTTGTTGTGGATCTCGTCCAGAATCAATTATACTTATTGGACTTGAAACACATGTTTGCGTTGAGAATACTGCAATTGATTTAAGAATGAATGGATACGAAGTTCATACCATTGCAGATTGTTGTACTTCACGTACACAGGAAGACAGATTATTAGCATTGGAGGTATTAAATTATAATACTTTGTTTTATATATTAAAATATATTATATATTAATTAGAAAAATAAATCATTTTTTATAGAGAATGAAAGAGATAGGATGTCATGTATCTACTTCGGAGACAGTTATTTTTAAATTATTAGGAGATGCAAATCATAAAGAATTTAAGAACATTCAAAAACTTATAAGAGGGCCTACTTTGTATACAGGACTTGTACCAGTATCCAAAATATAATGTCTCAATTTTCTTCTATTTGAAATTCCACTTATTATTATAATATTAAAATAAATAAATGAAATATATATTTTTGTAAAAAGATAATACCACACACATAGTAGAATAGTAACAAAACACACAATGGGAATAAATGTTTAGTATAATAATACAAAAATAGCTTATACTTTTCTTTAGGAACAAATTCGTAATTGGTTTTTTTATATATTTCTAATTTTTCCCTGTCGAACCGAAACCACTTGCTCCTCTGTCTGTCTCATCCAAAGTATCCAATTCTTTTAATTCAGGATACTCTATCTTTTCGCAAATAATTTGTGCAATACGATCACCTGGGGATATTTTAAAATCTAAATCACTGTGATTGAACATCAATATTTGTAGATTTCCACTATGTAACAGAGAAATACAAGGAAGGTATTAGTGAATTAGATTTTAATCTTGAATAAGAGTAGTTTAAAAAAAAAATTTATATAATTTTTTGTAATACCGATAATCAGCATCAATGACACCTGCACCAACATCTATGAAATTTTTCCATGCTAGACCAGACCTTGGTGCTATTCTGCCATAAGTACCAGGAGGAACTTGAATTTGTATATCAGTTTTCACTAATTCCTTGCCTCGTGCCGGTATAATTGATTCATAAGCACTAAAACAAGACAAAGAAAGAAAAATTTGGTTAAATATAATTCATTGGATTGAACTTTGTTAAAAAAAGAAAAATAATAATTCTTACCTTTTTAAATCAAATCCAGCAGCAAATTCAGAACCCTTAGTAGGTGTAAAAGCTTTTTCAGACAATTTGGCAAATTTCAAAACGCAAGCACTTTTTGTAGAAGCCATGGCGAATCCCGCGTGGTGTATTTTCTTCAACGTTTTTCACTTGAACGTTTTCACTTTATACTTTTTCAAAGTATATTTTAATTAACGATAATGTTTTAAATACGCCAACTGTAAACTTTCATTCAACTTTTACAATTTAAGTAATTCAAATGTTCCGATAACCAATGACCACCGTTGGCATCAGAGAAAAAACTGAAAACATGGCAGTCAAAGTATTAAAAAACCGTTTTTCGCTAATCCGCCGATAAAAATGATTTTCTTTACTTATCATTTATTCTTCATTGTTAATTTAATAAATATTCATTAACGTTAAATAATCATTGACAAATTCTACAAAACATTACATTGATTTTTCTTTAACATTTTTTATATTATTATTGCAAAATTACAAATCCTGCATTGATTAAAGCAGTCAATGAAAATAAACCCGGGAAATTCAAATTTCTTCACCATTTAACACGTGGAATAAACAAATCGATACTCGTTGTTCGCGGATTTGAAATACGTTGATTAACAATCCCAATTTTATGAACGTCTTTATATATTATCTCTTATAAATAATACAACATACATTAAATAAAGTCGAATTAAAGAAAAATAATCAAAAAGTAGTAAAGAAGTGGGGCAGGGGAGAGATAGAAAGTTTATGAAACGAAAAAAGTACACTAAGGACTCGATTTAGTTTCGGTCTCACAAGGAGGGTACACGAAATTCAAAATTAGTTTTTGCTTAAAATGGCATGCAACTTATAGACCTTGACTAGTACATCATTGTGTTAAAATATTATACTCCGAATGGGCAACCGTTTTTAAGATATTTGCGATTAAAATTTAAATAAATAGTTGCTCACATATATGTACCCGTGTTTTGCTTCACTTAATATAAGCCGTCGGTAGTGAAGCTGGTAAGGGCACAGACTCGTATTTTAGGGTCGTGCGTTCAAGTCCGTCCGTCCTTAATTTAACTTTTTTTTTTTTTTATTTAGTAAGTTATATCAAAATATTCTCCGAACCTTGGGCTATCTGCCCATACTTTTCTTTTTAATCTAGCTCAAGTTTTCGCTGAGAAAACGCTGACGCAACCTTTTGAAACTGTTCACTGAAAAGAACTTTAACTGTTCTTTACTTCATCTTGACGCAACCCATACTTACCTTGAAGAAACTATTAGTAAGTTATATCAAAATATTCTCTGAACCTTGGGCTATCTGCCCATACTTTTCTTTTTCATCTAGCTCAAGTTTTCGCTGATAAAACGCTGTCGCAACCTTTTAAAATTGTTCACTGAAAAGAACTTACACTGTTCTTTACTTCATCTTGA
>JACGTP010001247.1:0-11740 GCA_023678845.1 Mischocyttarus mexicanus
GCATTTTGAGAGGCTGTTGCTCCGACCTAAGCGCACAAAATTTTAAATGATCCGGAAAGTGGTCTACATTAAGATGTGCATTATGCGTATTCCGAGAAATGTGCTTTTTTTGCATTAAAAATCAAAATGTGAAAAAATTCGAAAAAAAATCGTGTTTTTCCGTAAATCGAGGCTTATATCTCGTAAACTAATAGTTTTTGGTAAAAAATTTACTGGGATTAATTTGTTCCTTATGAAATTGTCTTTAAAGTGGAAAAAGTGCGATATGCGAAATTGTTATAGTTTTCTTGCAAATGGCGGTCGCGTAAAAAGTCAAAATTTTGCAAACGCTGTTTTTTTACGTAATGTTTTTCAATAGTTAACAATTATATATTTTCATGAAATTTATGAACAAGGAACATTACTTTATTAACAATAAGTACGTGCAATTTTGTTTTTATAAGTTCAATAGTTTTTGCAAAAGCAAAAGTTAATTTAAAAAAGTTGGTTTTTTTGATCAATCGCCCCGTCAAAAGTAACTATCTTATATCGTTGCTATAAATAATAAAAAAATAAAAAATATAACAAATAACTAATAATTACAAATAAAAAACATGACGAATAATAAATAATAGGAGGATAGAAGGGTGTCCGAGGGAATAGTTGGGTCAGTGAGGGTTCGTACGAAAAAGGTGATTTTGGGAGTAGGCGGGGAGAGAGGATACGAGTAAGTGATAGAAAAGGTTGCGGAAAGGTGAAAGGAGCTTGGGTGAATAAAGGCAGGTGTGGAGACTGAGGGGAGAAGTGGAAAAAGGGGTCAGAAGCAGGTGGAAGAAAGAGAGGTTAGGAAAGCGGATTATGGAGAGGGGTTCGCGGAGAGAGGAGAGGCAGCCTGTGGAGCAACGCGGCCTAGCGGCGGTGAGAGGAAGCGAAAGAAGAGCGGACTCAAGGCGGGAAGTTTGAAAGCAGGAGGGAAGGAAGAAGTAGGTCATAGGAAGGAGGAGAAGGTGTGGGCAGAATGGACGCGGACAAGAAGAGAGGGAGGAAGACCAACGTGGAGAGGCTAACAAGAGCAAGAAGCGCGAGTAGAGGAAGGACGGCGGGAGTAAGTGAATTATGGAGGAGGCAGAAGGAGCGAGAGGGGGAGGAGGAAAAGGTGTTTAGTAGGAGCACAATCATCCCAAGGTCGCCAGGAGGAAGTGAGGGTGAGGGAAGCAGGGGTGGAGAGGCGGACGGGTTGCGGTCGAAGGACTGGATAACGGAAGTGAGAGAGGAGATTAAGAAGGAGCTAGAGAGGAGCAAGGAAGAATGGAAGCGTGAAATGGAAAGGAGGGAGGAAAGGATAGGGGAATTGGAGAAGAAGGTGGAGGAGCTGGAGAAGAGGTTGCAGGAGTCAGGAAAGGATGGCAAGAGAAGCCAGGAGACGGAGGAGAGGGTGGTGGAAGGGTGTAAGGCAGGAGGGCGGGTGCAGAGGGAGGAGGAGAAGGAGGAGGGAATAGGGAGAAAGGTGAAGGAAATGGTGGAGAAGATGGAGAGGAAAGAGAGGGAGGAGAGAAGAAGGAATGTGATAATAAAGAGGGTGAAGATGGGAAGGTCCGCGAGGGAGACCGCGGAGAATATGTTGGGGAGGATTGGTGCTGAGGTGAAGATAGTAGAGGCGAGGGAGATTGGGAAGAGGAGGAAGCAAGGAGAGGAGACAATGTTGGAGGTGAAGTTGGAAAGTGTGGAGGGGAAAAGAGAGGTGATGAGCAGGAAAGGAAAACTGCAAGGAAGAAGAGAGATAATAGGGGATGATTGGACATGGAAGGAGAGGAAGATGCAGTGGAGGTTAAGGGAGATAGGGAGTGAAGAAGCGGGAAGGGGAAAGTGGGTGAGAGTAGGGTATGGTAGGGTGAACATAAACGGGGTGGTATGGGTCTGGGATGAAGAGGGTGAGAAGTTGTGGGATGGTAGGGGAAGGGAGTGGGTGAGGGGAGGGGAGCAGAGGGTTGGTCAAAAAAACTAAGGAAGGGGGGGAGATGGGGAAGGGGGATTGGAAATTGGCTTTTTGGAATGTAGCGGGTCTGAATAACAAGGACAGAGAATTCTGGGAAGGGCTAGAGGGGTGGGATGTGGTGGTGATGTTGGAAACCTGGTTGGAAAAGAAAGGATGGGAGAAAATTAAAGGCAGGTTGCCAAGGGGATACAGGTGGACTAGACAAGATGCGTTGAGAAGGAGTAAGAAAGGAAGAGGAATAGGGGGAATGTTGATAGGAGTGAGGAAGGAGTTAACAGTGGACGGGGAGGAAAGGGTGGAGAAGGAGGTAGAGGAGATAATGGTGAGAGAGATAAAGGCGGGAGAGGAGAGCTGGACGGTGATAGCGGTTTATGTAAATGGGGATATGGAAAGGAAGTTGGAGGGTTTAAGAGGGTGGATGGAAGGGCAGGGAAGAGGAAAAAAGGTTGTGATAGGAGGGGACTTCAATGCAAGGACGGGGGAAAGGGGGGGAAAGGCGGAGGTGTCTGAGGAGGAGGGAGAGAAAGGGAGAAGATCAAATGACAAGAAGGTGAATGGGAAAGGGCGGAGGTTAACAAATATGTTAGGAGAGGTAGGATGGGGGATTTTGAATGGCAGTATAGTGGGAGATGAGGAGGGTGAATATACATTCACAGGAGGAAAGGCCAGCACGGTCATAGATTACGTCCTGGCGGATGAGGTCTCAAGGAAGGAGATAAAATCTATGATCGTGGAGGATAGGGTGGAGTCAGATCATCAGCCACTTGTTGTGACGGTGAGGGGTGTAGGAAGGGGGGTAGGGAGACGGCAGAGGAGAGGAAAGGGCGGGGGAAGTCGAGGAATGTGGTCGGAGAAGATGAAAGAGGAGTTTTGTAGGGGGATGAGTGAGGTGGAGTTGGTGCAGGAGGATGTGCAGGAGAGAGTGAAGGAGTTAACGGGTAGGGTGATGGAGGAGATCAGGAGGAGTGAGGAGAAAGGAGGGAGGAAGAAAGGGCAGAGAAGGGAAGGATGGTGGGATGTGGATTGTAAAAAGAAAAAGGCCGAGGTAAGAAGAGAGCTGCGGCGTTGGAGGAGAGGAGTGGTGACAAGAGAGGAGTATGGAGGGAAGAAGGGGGAATACAAACGAATGTGTGAGAGGAAGAAGGAGAAGGAGAGAGAAAGAGCGATTAAGGAGGTGGAGGAGGCCAGGACGGAGCAGAAGGTGTGGGAGATAGTGAGTAGGGGAAGGAAAAGGAGAACGAGGGTGAATGAGGAAATTAGGGAGGAAGAGTGGAAGGAGCACTTTGTAGGGCTGTTAGGAGGGGTGGAGAGGAGGATTGAAATAGTGGCAGAGGGCGGGGGAGGGAAGGGAGGGAGGAGGATATAAGTTGGGTGGAGGTCAGAAGGGTAGTAAGGAAATGGAAGGAGGGAAAGGCGGCGGGGATTGACGAAATCCCAAACGAAGCGTGGATGTGCGGGGGTCGGGTAGGGATGGGGATGGCTTGGGAGGTGTGCAATAGGGTGTGGAGAGGGGAAGGCTGGCCGGTGGGGTGGAGGGAGGGGATTATTGTCCCGATTGTTAAAAAGGGAGAAGGGGAAAGGGCGGAGGAGTATAGGGGCATCACGCTGATGCCGTCGCTGTACAAATTGTACACGGCGATCTTGGCGGGAAAGATAGAGGAGGAAGTTGAGAGGGAGGGGTTGGTGCCGCCGAATCAAGCGGGTTTCAGGAAGGGCAGGGGGACCATGGACAATGTCTATGTGTTAAATTATTTGGTGGGGAGGCAAGTTGCGAAAAAGGGGGGGAAATTGATCGCGGCGTTTGTGGACCTGAGGGCTGCGTTTGATTCGGTGGATAGAAGGGTGCTGTTGGAGGCGATGGGGAAGAGGGGGATAAGGTTGGGTCTTAGGGAGAGGGTGGAAGAGGTGTATAGGGAAACGGTAAGTAGGGTAAGGGCGGGGGGAGGGGTGGGCGAGGGTTTCTGGACGGAGAGGGGTGTGAGGCAGGGCTGCCCCATGAGTCCGATCCTCTTCAATCTGTTGACCGCAGATTTGGAGGAGGAGATGAGGAAAGGAAGGTGGGGGGGAGTAGAGGTGGGGGATAGGAGAGTGTGTACCTTGGCGTACGCAGACGACGTGGTTGTGTTGGCGGAAAGGGAGGAAGAGATGGAGAGCATGTTAAGGAGGATGGAAGGGTATGTGGACAAGAAAAGGCTGAAGGTAAATGTGGGAAAGACGAAGATAGTGAGATTCAGGAAGGGGGGTGGTAGGAGCAAGGAAGTGGCATGGATGTGGAAAGGGGAGAGAATAGAGGAGGTCAAGGAATTTAAATATCTGGGGTATGTGTTTAGGAAGAACGGGGGGCAGGGAGCGCATGTTGAGGATAGGGCGAGGAAGGCAGCGGCAGTAATGAGGCAGGTATGGGGATTAGGGAAGAGGAAATTTTGGAGGGATTGGAGTAGAAGGATGTGGCTTTTCGATGCTCTGGTGTGGACGGTGATGGGGTACGGGGCAGAGATATGGGGATGGGAGGAGAGAAAGGAATTTGAAGGAGTACAGGAAAGGTACATAAGGTGGACCCTGGGGGTGGAGTGGAGAACGCCAGGGTATATGGTGAGGGAGGAGGTCAAGAGGGATAAGATCAGGACGAGAGCTGCGAAAAGGGCCTGGAGCTTTGAAAGGAGGCTGGAAGAGGGGAAAGG
This sequence comes from Mischocyttarus mexicanus, assembly GCA_023678845.1. Classification (NCBI taxonomy): domain Eukaryota; kingdom Metazoa; phylum Arthropoda; class Insecta; order Hymenoptera; family Vespidae; genus Mischocyttarus; species Mischocyttarus mexicanus. Next base: position 4,657 of record JACGTP010001247.1, read on the forward strand.
AAGTGAATTAGCTAGAGTGTGTTTGGAGGAGGCGAAGGAGAGGAGGAGAAAAGGGGGGGAGGAATTGTCGGGGTGGGAGGAGGGGAGAGGAAGATTTAAGGACTGGTTAGCGAAAGAGGGGTTGGGGGAGGGAAAGGAGACATGGGAGGAGGTGAGGATTGATAGGAACCAGCAAGAGGAGGAGAGGTGGGAGCAGGTACTGGAGTCGAGGTACAACGAATGGTACAAGGTAGCAAGGGTTGAGGGGGTGCCAAAGTATTTAGTGGGGAAAGGAAATGAGGAGAGGAGGAGGAGGATAGCGAGATTCAGGTTAGGGAATGAAATGAGAGGAGGCAGATACTGGGAGGTGCAGGAGGATAGGCTGTGTAGGGTATGTGGGTGGGAAGTCGAATCGTGGGATCATGTGCTGGAGAGATGCGCTTGGGCGGGGGAGGAAGGGGAGGAGGTAGGTTTAGCGGAAAGAATAATGGGAATTTTAGACGAGGAAGGGGAAGGGGAGAAATGGATGAGAGAGCTGGAGGATAGGAGACGGAGTGCAAGGGGGTAGGCTAGGTGATAATTGTAAATAGTGTAAATAGTGTTAAGTAAATGTTGTTATGTTATTAGATTATGTTAAGATGTATATGTGAGATGTGTTATTAATTTGATGTGGTATGGACGAAGGGCGAGTTGTTAAAGTTTTGGGTTCGTTTCTTGAAAAAACGCCTTGTAAACCCGGTTTGGGAAACAATAAATAAATAATAATAGTCATTGGTCGTAATAAATAGTACTAATTAAGATGTACGAGTCGCGTGCAATTTTAAGCAAAATCTAGATCTAAATTACGGAAAGAAGTCAGTGTTAGAGACTGTGCTACCGTAAAGAAGTCTGTCAGAACTCGATATAATAAATATGACAAAGAAGTGTTTCTTTTTATACACCAATCAATTATTATTTCTATTTCCCAACAGCCCTGAAGAAAAAGATACAAATAATAAAATTTACTTTAAAATTTATAAAGTTATACGTCTTTTGGTGCGTTTTTATGTGACGAAAACTACACCCAAGCGCCATATCCGCTTGTGGACTATTTGCATATTGTGTTCATTACAAATACGTGTTCAGTATCGATACCAATAAAAATTATTTATGTGCTTGGATTGAGGGCGCGGTTGTCGGACGGTGTGGAGGTGTTTCTTTTGGAAGGAGATAAGAATCGGTGGGATTCAAGGTAAAAAAGGGTTAGGAGCAGTGAAAAGTGTCAGGAAAGATAGAAAAGGAGGGTTGCTTTTGAGGCGAGGATAAGTTGGTGGTATCAGGAAAGAGGTCTGTGAGTAGTGGAGAGATTGAAGTGTGGACAAATTTGGAGGTTAGGGATGGAAGATCTTGGAGTTGCATGGAAAGGAGAAGAAAGGGCAGAGGGGGCGGAGGAGAGAGAGATGAGGAGAGGCGTTTGTGTAGGGGCGATAGATGGAAGCACGGGTGATGGGTGTCCAGCAGCGACCGTGAAGAGAGGAAGAGGAAGGCCGAGGAAAGAGGAGGAAAGAAACCGTGAGAAGGCTGTGGGAAGGATTGACAAATACCTGACCAGAGGAGGTGAGGCACAGGGGGAGGTAGATGGAGGACCGTTCGCGAGGAGCAGTAGGCTAAGTCGCACGCCAACAAAAACAAGAACGAACAACCTAGGTGGGGGAGGTGAGGAGTGTGAGAAGGGAGAAGTTGGTGACAGTACAGAGTGTGGAGAAGGGGGGGGGGGGTAAAGAGCGTATAGCTGAGAGTGGAGGGGAGCAGGAGGAAGGCAGTGGGCCCAGCGAGTCCGTAAAGGGAGACGGTTGTACGAGGGGAGAGGATGGCGCTTCGCAAGAGGTCAGGGCTGGAGCTCTTGGCGCGCAGGTTTGTGGAAGAGGGGGGGGGGGGAAGCTGCAGGAAGAGCATCAATGACAGGAAAGGGAGAGAGAGCGTGAGCGTAGGAGTAGATGCGCCGTACGAGGGTGAGGAAGTGGTGGCAAGGGAAAGGGCAGAGGTAACTGTGGCAAGAGGAAACGATGAGGGTAGCGAGGGTTACGAGACAGGAGCAGAGAAGGACTTGGTGGCAAAGCTCGGTCGGGAGGTATTTCGGAGAGTGGAGGAGTGGATGAAGAGGGAGATGGAGCTCCGTTTGGATGAGCTTCAGAAAAGAATAATGGTGGAATGGGGGCTGGAGAGGGGTAAGCGTGGTAGGGAATGTGACGGGTGGATAAGGCAGCAAGTCGATGAGGAGGGGACGAGAGTTGTCAACGAACGCGTTGAAAGAAACAAAGAGGTGTGTGGGAAAGGTGTAGAGAGCCAGTCGGAGGTGCGAAGACTGCAGGAGGAGTTAAGGGGAGCTAAGGAAAGAGCAGCGTGGGAGAGGGTGAAGTGAGAGAAAGAAAGAGGTGAGCTAATGGCCATCATCGCTGGAAGGGCGAGTGAAGGCGGGGAAAAAGAGTTTGGGGGAAAGGAGAGGGAGAGGGAAAAGGATTGTGCACTTCCTGTGGATAAGCAAGCCTTGGGGGTGGGGGGGGGGAGCGGGAAAGGGTTGAAGGAGAAGAGGTCGGGTGGGGGGCTAGAAGGTTGAAGAATATAATGAAAAGGAAACCGAAACCTTTAAACGAACGAGACCTAAGAGAGGAGAGGGGAAGGAGAGATCGCAGGAGGAATAATATGTGCATCTACTTCCCGGCGGAAGGAGGAAAGACGACAGAGAAGGTGTTTGAAGAGATTGATGATAAATGCAGGGAGGTCATTAAAGGGAGGACAACGATAAAACATGTGAGAAGAGGCCTGGTAGTGGTTAAGTTCAAAAACTGGGAGGAAAAGCAGGAGTTGGTGAGTAAAAGAGCGGGGTTGAAGGGGACAGATATCTGGATAAGGAATGACCTGACCAGGAGGGAAAAGGAAGTGCAGGGATGGCTGGCAGAAATCGTGGAGAATGAAAGGAGGCTGGGAAGAGGAGCGGAGGCAAATGGCAGGAGGATATTTCTTGGGGATGAATGGTGGAGATGGAGTGATGGGAGAGGAAAAATCGAGCGCCAAAAGGTGGAGAGGGCGAAGGGTCAGCACGGCAGCGATGGGCAGCAGCCCTTTCGGATTGTGGGACAGCAATGAGGAAGAGGAAGAGGAGGAGGGAAGGAAGGAGGCAGATGTAGGGATGGGCAGAAGAGGGGGGGGGGTAGGTCGGTGGAAACACGGGAAAAAGTCAGGGTATAGGGTGATTGTGTGGAATGTGGCGGGAGTATTTAAGATAGGATAGGCCTGGGAATTCTTGGATAAGGCGGATATTGTGATTCTGCAAGAGACCTGGGTGGAGAAGAAGGATGAAGGCAAAGCAGCGCAAAAAATGAGTGCGAATTTCAATTGGAAGTTCAAGTCAGCGTTCAAGGAGTATGCAGCGAAAAAAGGAAGGGCGAGAGGAGGACAGGCAGTTGGGATAAGGAAGGGGTGGGAGGGGTGCTGGGACGTAAGGGAATGGGAGTATGGCTTTATTTTGGGCAGTAAGCTTCTAAGAGATAGCACTGTAATAATAGCAGTTTACAACAACGTAGGGATAGGGAAAATTGGAAAGGAGCTAAGGGAGGTCATTTTACGGGAAGCAGGCAAAAAAGAAGACATTGTGATAGTGGGAGATTTTAATGCGAGGATTGGTTCGGAGCTAGCGGTGAGTGCAGATGACCTGGAGGCGCGAGGGTATGATGCAAGAAGGTCGCAGGATACCGTGTTGAACGCAGAAGGAAAACGCTTGCTGAGCTTATGCGAAGATTTGGGGCTAAAAGTATTGAATGGGAGAATAGAGGGTGATAGAGAGGGTAAGGTGACATTTGTGGGGGGAGGGGAAGAATGCCGGGGGTCGGTTATAGATTATGTCTTGGTCGTGGACAGGGGGGGGGAGGAGGTTAGAAAGCTGGAGGTTATAGATAGGATTGAATCGGATCACTTACCGTTGAGGCTGACGATGGGGGGTGCGGAGGTGATGGTGGAAAGCGGTGAGGAGGAGGGCGATGAGGAATGTGAGCTGGTGAAATTGAGTTGGAAGGAGGAATGCGGTGACCAGTTTTGTGAGGAAGTCCAAAGGGATTTAGATATGATAGAGGGTGGGGAGGGATGGGAGGCTGTTAAGGGTAAGATTCTTGGAGCGGCGGAAAAGGTGGGGTTAGTGAGATCGGTGGGAAGAAGCAAGAGAAAGAGAAGGCTGCCGAGATGGTTCGATGAGGAGTGCAGAAGGCGGAGGGAGGAAGTGTGGAAAAAGCTGAAGGTGTTCACGAAATGCAGAAGTAAAGAGGCAAAGGCAGAATTGGTCGCGGAAAGAAAGGAAATGAGGCGGGTGATAAAAAAAGCCAAAGAGAAGTGGAGGAGTGATATTTGGGAACAGGTGGGAAAGGCTAAAGGGATGCCGAAGTGGTGGGAAGCTATAAACAAATTCAGGGATAGGGGCAGATTGGGTGTTGGGGAAAGGATCTCGGGGAGGGAATGGAAGGAGCATTTTGAGATGTTGTTGAACGGGGAGAGGGGGGGGGGGGGCGGAAAGGGAGTTTAACGAGGACTTTGCGATGTGGGAGGTGGAGGCTGCGGTAGGGAGTATGAAAAACGGAAAAGCCGCTGGGGAGGATGGCATAGGAGTTGAGTTCTTGAAAGCGTTACCGAGGGAGCTGAAGGAAATGCTGAGGGGAGCGATAAACGAGGTGTGGAAGAAAGGGGAGCTAGCGAAAGGGTGGGAAACGGCGAGAATTATCCCAATTTATAAGGAGGGGGGGCAGGATAAAGCAGAGAATTACAGGGGCATATCACTCTTGGACGTAGGATATAAGGTGCTGTCGAAGATGATGACGGTTAGGCTTAGTAAATGGATAGAGGGAAATGGGAAGTTGAAGGAGAGTCAGGCGGGGTTTAGGAAGGGGAGGGGTACAAGGGACCAAATATTCACATTAAATGCAGCAATTAATAAGAAATTAAAGGAGAAAGGGGGTAAGCTATATGTAGCGTTTATCGATTCTAGAGCTGCTTTTGATAGGGTGAATAGGGAAAGACTGTTGGAGAAGTTGAAACGGAAGGGAATCGGTGGTAGAATGCTGGAGATGATTAAGGGTATTTACAAGGAGACCAGGGCGGAGGTGCAGGTGGGTGGGAGGATTACGGAGAACTTCAGGACAAAGAGAGGGGTTAGACAGGGATGTGCGTTGAGTGCAGTGCTGTTCGATCTGTACGTGGATGATCTCGAAGATATGTGGGAAAGGAGAAATGAGGGTGGGGTGGTCATTGGAAAAGAAAAGATTTTTGCGATAAAGTATGCAGACGATGTGGCGGCGATTGCAGAGACGGCGGAGGGGCTAAGAAGTGTGTTGAAGGATTTGGAAAGGTGGGCAGATGGGAATAGGATGGAGGTAAATGCGAGGAAGACGAAAGTGATGGTATTTAGAAATGGGGGGAGGGTTAAGGATGTTGGGAAATGGAAATTCAAAGGAGACGAGATTCAGGTGGTGAACAATTTTAAATATCTGGGGTACTGGTTCACAAGTAAGAACTCGTGCTGGCTGCATGGGAGAAAGAGTGTGGGTAAAGCACAAAAGGCGATGAATACGGTGTGGGGAGTGTGGAAGAGGGCGGGAAGGGATATAATAGAGGAAAGGTTGTACCTACTGGATTCGATAGTAAGGGCGGGAGTCATGTATGGAGTAGAAGTTTGGGGTTTCGGGGAGATAGGTCTTTTTGAGAGAATCCAAAGCAGGTACTGCAAGATGGCATTGGGGGTGAAGGGGACAACACCGGATTACATTTGGAGAAGAGAGTTGGGAGTTCCGACGATGAGGTATCTGGTCATCGAGAGAGCGTTAAGATACATGGCGGAGGTGCTGAGGATGGCGGAAAGGAGGTGGCCAAGGATCTGTCTGATGGAGGAGATTAGGGGGATTAGGAATAACAAGCCGTCGAGGTGGGGGAGTGATTTAGGGTCAGCGCTAAGGAGCATGGGTATACAGGACGTAGTCGAGATGATTGGTGAACGGAGGGAGGTGGGGGTAATTGTCGCAAGAATGAAGGAAGGCCTGGAGAATCTTAAGAATGATGCGTTGAGAGGGGAAGAGGAGAGGATGGGGAGATCAACCTTTTGTGACAAATACAGGCTGATCGTGGAGAATGACAGTACGCCGTGGAAATATTGGGCGGAGGAGGGTATACGGTGTGGAGATAAGGAAATTTGGGCCAGACTGAGATGTGGGAGTATAGGTAGGGCGGGTAAAAAAGGAGAGAAAGACTGGATGTGTAGAGTATGTCAGGAGGAAGAGGAGACTCTTGAGCATTTGATGGTATGCGAGGAAAGTACTAGGTTGGTGAGTGAGAGTGCTAGAAGAGGTGTGAATGAGTGGAGGAAGGGTAGAGAGGAGGATACAATTAAGGATGAGGTTATAAAAATGTTGAGGGGAGGGATTCAAAAGGATGTATGTTTGTTCTTCAAGGAAATTGAAAAAATATGGTATGAGAAGGGTATGGAATTGGAATGATGATATAAAGAAAGAAGGAATGAAGAGGGGGATGAGAGTGGGGGCGTTGAAATTAGGGTTGGAGATAAAGGGACGAGTGCAATGGTGGAGATAGGAAATGGCGGAAATAGTAAACCAAAGCAAAATTAGAAGGAGATTGCGTGCAGTATTAGAAATTAAGTTTTTGTTTTTAGTATAAGAATATGTAAGCTTTGTAAAAAACTTTTCAAAAGTTATGCAAATAAAACTCTGTATTATTATTATTTATGTGCTTATTAAATACATATAATAGAGTCTGACAAGGAAAGGTCAAGGTCAGCCCCCCTTGGATTTTCTTGAAATTTTGCACACTTGTAAATGTTGATAAGAGCTACATTTTCGCCATTTAAACTACCCTCCAATACTCAACCCTTTTCGAGATATTGACCGATAAAAATTGCAAAAAAACTGAATATACATATCTACCTCTGTGTTGCTACTATAACCATAAGCCGCCGATAGCCGAGTGGTTAAGGGTTCAGGTTTGTAATCCTGATGATGCGTGATCAAATCTTTTTGAGTTTAATTTTTTTTCATTTTTTTTTCCAATTTTTTATGTTTATATTTATTGAAAA
>JACGTP010001248.1:0-11734 GCA_023678845.1 Mischocyttarus mexicanus
ATAATAATAATAATAATAATAATAATAATAATGATAATAATGATACTAATGATAATAATGATAATGATAATAATGATAATAATGATAATGATAATAATAATAACAATAATAATTTAAAAACAAAATACATTAAAAAAAACAGAAGAAGAATAAAACTTGAGAGACGTTATCCCGTCGTAATTATTATACGTTTTAATATCATCATCCCTCGTGGTTACGAGTTAACGTATTAAACAAAGCCGTCACAGATCGAAGTACGCGCATAATACATGTATATGTCTATCGATGATTGGCCTTTTTTTATTTTGTATAATATTTGATCCGTAGAAAGAGAGAGAGAGAGAGAGAGAGAGAGAGAGAATATTAAGAATATTGTAATTGAATTAAAACAAAATTCGTGTTATGGTTTTGAGAAAAATGGTATCGTATAATGTACGTTATTTAACGCTTTAACAGTCTGAAAAAGAAACACGATCTTCTATTTGATGTATTTATCAAACGTAAATACAGTGACGTCTATAATATATTGCAATAAAAACCAAATACAATAATTTCATCCTTGATAAATACGTTTATTCGTCGTTAATCCAATGTTCATTTATTCTTCAATCCTATTATTATACTCTTTATCTTAAAATCCTGATGTAAAAGTTAGTATATAATCAGTTTCCAAATAATGAAACTTTAAACAAACCACCACACTAAACACAAAGTCCGTTCATTTCCTCTCCTTAATCTCATCCCTTGAAAAATATTTCAAAATTCTACTTTCGCCATTATTTCTTAGCAGTAATAACAATATTGTAGCAAAAGAAAAATATAATTTAATCAAGGGAGAATATATCAGAGAAGACTTGAAAAAACGGTCATCCGAATAGTTATAGGAAAGAACAATGAAAGATATAAGAGTATGATATTAATTGGGAAGATGAAAGAAACTAATTACAATTATAATGTTTATGGTAATCGGCCTATGGCTGGATTTTACTTGCCATGGAATGTAAAGCATATAAAATATGATAAACATTATACGGAAAGAAAAATACCAGTGCCCAGGACTAACCACGAGGAGGTAACCGCTTCTGAAGACCCAGGAGCAATGTGAAAATCTTTAAGATTGCAACATCCGAATAAAATATTTGACAAAGAACCTTTTTTTGAGAAGAATCCTACATGTCCTCAGCCTAAGAGTAACAATTGAATAGAATTCAAAATAATTATCGATAAAACAGGAGAAAGTGTGAATACAAAATGACTAAATGAAAACGAGGAGTAAATCCGAGTAGAATTGAAATAACAACGATGATTAAATTTAAATCTGAAAATATATATAAAAATAAAAAGATATCGAAATAATTTTATATTTTGAATAACGTTAGAAAGAATGTAATGTTTGAACCAATGTACACGTGTTAGAATATTCTTAAATATAAGAAGAGTGCATTAGAGTAGTAGACATATGCTAAATAATTGTTAAATTATCATAGAAAATGTATATTATAATTTAAATGTAATAAGTATAAGTTCTGCGTACCTTCCTCCTTGAAATCCACTGTTAGACTGATTTGAAATAAGCTATTAAAGTTTTTTTTTCGAAAGCTGTTTACATGATTATCGGAGGGGATTAATTCTATCTATTTCGAATATTATTCTCGTTATACTTACTCCACTACTAATAAATCTTATTCTATGTGCATGTGCGTGAATACACGTCTAAATCTAACACAATATCTATCTGAAAGGAGTAAAAATTATTAATGCATTTTTAAATTAATATTTAAGTCTAGTATTGAAGTGCGGCTCGACGAATTTATCTAAAAACCTATTAAATCAAAAGATATCAAAATTATTTGATATTTTGAATAACGTTAGAATGAATGTAATGTAAATATAACGAGAATAATATTCGAAATAGATAGAATTAATCCCCTCCGATAATCATGTAAACAGCTTTCGAAAAAAAAACTTTAATAGCTTATTTCAAACCAGTCTAACAGTGGATTTCGAGGAGGAAGGTACGTAGAACTTATACTTATTACATTTCAATTATAATACTTATTTTCTATGTTAATTTAACAATTATTTAGCATATGTCTACTACTCTAATGCACCCTTCTTGTATTCAATAATGTTCTAACACGTATACATTGGTTCAAACATTACATTCTTTCTAACGTTATTCAAAATATAGAATAATTTCGATATCTTTTTATTTTTATATATATTTTCAGATTTAAATTTAATCATCGTTGTTATTTCAATTCTACTCGGATTTACTCCTCGTTTTCATTTAGTCATTTTGTATTCATACTTTCTTCTGTTATATCGATAATTATTTTAAATAGAAAGTGACTAACATTGTAGATGTTTAAAAAATGATGATTATATTTATAATAAATCGTATTCCAACGCTCGAAGAAGACTAACGATTATAATCGAAAGTAAATACGAATAAAGTCGACAGATACCGAACATACACGAAGGGCAATAACAAATCCAACGACGAAATGACGATGTTCGGTTGTCGACACCGGCCGAGGAGTGACGGAGAGACGCGAACGTAAACAAAAGATTGAACGCTCAACTAAGCCGGTAATTAAGGAATGTTTTTCTATGTGTATTTCATATATAACGAATTTCCTAGAATTCACCGAGAGATACACGGAACATAGCCGATGTAGAGCTCGTTTCACTTGGACGTACACCTTCGCCTATCTTTCTATGCATTGAGTACGTATGGGATTGTTACTATGTTTTTCTACAGCTGACCAACTTCTGTATTGCTGACCTATTTTTCTCAACAGTGACCTACTTTTGAACAGCTCTTTTCTATTTCTGATTGATTTTTATTTATAAATATTAAAAAATTAAAGAAACAAACTTGAAAAAATTCGTCTGGGCGTATTAATTAATATTTTCAAAAAATGGAATATACATATTGTTCTTTGAATCTCCTACAATGTATACAAAAATCAGGAACGATATCGGATTGTTGCATTTTGCGGTGCGATTGATAGAAAAAAATTTTTCTTTATTAACTTTTGCTTTTCACAAAAACTATTGAACGTACAGAATCCGGGTTAAACGTACTTATTGTTAATAAGTTAATGTTACTTTTTCATAAATTTCATAAAAATATATTAATATTAACTATTGAAAAACAATGCGTAAAAAAAAAACCGTTTTCAGAATGTTCTTCTTTTACGTACTCGCCATTTGCAGGAAAACTATTGCAATTTGGCATAAGTATCGTACTTTTTCCATTTTAAAGGAAATTTAAGTTTTAAAATTTTAAAAATTTTTTTGCATTCGGTTTGGAGCAACGTCCATTTTGAACCCAAAATCAAGCTAATTTGTTTTGACTAATAATGGACTAATCATTACAATTGCATCATACTAGAGGAAGAGAGAAAGAGAGAAAGAGAGAGAATGAAAAGAGAAAGTAAAAAATAGCATGACGTTACGTGGTATACACGTAAAAAAAAGGAAACGTAATAGCAGTCAGACGAGAACCATGGCGGCGGTTGCTCTCGCAAAATTGTGCTTTCGCTGTGTTGTACGCTTTTCTGACCGAGAATTCAAGCGCTGAAGTTAGATTCAAAAAATTGAATAAGAACAGACGATGGTAAAAATGATTAATACATTGTTTTACTTTATATTACTCGTAATAATATTATTTTATAGATTGACAGTTGCTACAATCAATATAACCTATAAATATTTTAAATACCCTTTCTTTGGAACAATTAACCTTTAACGGTCGTAAGTCATCTCTCACGTGACAACAATTCTTTGTCGACTATTTAAAAAATATTATATATTAAAAACTTATAAATAATAATTTGAATCTCATATATGTGGTAAAATAAATAAAGATAAATGATTTCTAACAAAAATGTTATTCTTACAATACTGAAATTTCTTTTACACATTTATCAGAACCAGCTATAACCTAGTGAGAATCATGTATAAAAAGCTAAGAACCGATAAGGATTAATAGTTTTGTATGACATTGTCATTTATATATATTATTATGTAATTGTTTTTAATTTTTTCGTTGTTATTTCATATAGAGTAACGTTGGAGGTACGAGTAATGATTCGGATGAGGGTGGAGATGATCAAGAAGCATCTTCTTATTCTAAAGAACACCATGTCGAAGATGCGTTAATATCTTTCAGAGAGCAATGGCAACGAGAACTGGAAACGTCACCTAAACAAGATACATCTAAGACACGCTCCACTTGGTCTGAGAGTACAGAAGTATCCAAAGATGATTCACAGTCTATTGAAAATAAAGTGTGTATGCTTAACACACTGTTGACTGGCCATGAGTAAACTCGTTTCATGATGCCAAAATATTAACCAGTTACGTATAAGATTTTTTTCATGTCGATAATTTAATTTCATCATTGTTTTCAGGCAAAGAATTTGTTCCTCAAGGGTGTAGAACACGAACAGAATGGAAAGTTGTATGAAGCAATTCAATTTTATAAACGTGCTGTACAACTAGTTCCTGATATTGAATTTCGCTTGTATGATTCTACTATAATCAAAACACGAGAATGGTTTGAATCGGATGATAATCTTGGTAATATAGAAAATGGTGCACACAACTCTGATAATAATGATGAAGATGAAGAAGAAGAAGACGACGACGACGACGAGGATGAAAGTGATTTATTTGTCAAATTATCTAGGATTATCAACCGTAATCAATGTGTTTGCTTTCCGCAAGTTGAACAAAGTGTGGGTATTTTGTTTAATAACAATTCAAGTTTTACTATAGAATCATGAAGAATATATATATAGTCTTATTTTGTGATATTATTTTTTCTTTTAGACAACGCATATATCTGCTTTACCAATGGAAATAATACTTTACATTTTACGATGGGTTGTTTCTTTAGAACTTGATTTGAGGTCACTTGAAATGTTCTCTAAAGTATGTCGTGGATTTTATATATCTGCAAGAGATCCAGAAATATGGAGACTTGCTTGTATCAGGCAAATAAATAATATTCAATAATTTTATCTTTATACGATATTATTAATAATATAACATTCTGTTTTATTGTTTATTCATTGGTGTTTTTAGGGTATGGGGTGTCAACTGTGGGACTTATGATCCAAAATATCAATCATGGAGGGACATGTATGTACAACGGCCTAGATTAAGATATAATGGATGTTATATCAGTAAAACAAGCTATATTCGTCATGGAGAAAACAGTTTTCAAGATCAATTTTATAAACATTGGCATTTGGTTGAATACTTCAGGTACCTGAGGTAAATTAGCAGTGAGTTATTAATATAATCTTCATGAATTATAATTGAATATCTTCCATCATTTATACTAATCCTTTCAATATGTAGATTTTTCCCCGAAGGAAAAGTCCTCATGCTGACATCTACGGATGATGCACAAGTCTCTGTTAATAGTTTAAAAAATCGTATCCCACGAAATTCTTCAGTATTGATAGGGCACTACAGATTATGCGATAACTTTGTTACGTTGGTACTTAAAAGACAGGATACCAAGGGAAATAATAATACTAGTCGTAGAAAGAGAAGAGAGGCTGTTCACGATAGTGGAGAACAAACATTTCATGCTGTAAGCTTTTTTTCTTTTTGTTACAGTTTATGTAATATTCTTCGTAGCAACGATAATTGTTAAACAAAGAGAAAAAATAACGTTATCTTTTAGGAGTTCGAAATTCAAAGTCACCATAGAAAGATTAATTCACAACTGTCATGGATAAGATATAATATATTTACTGTATATAGAAATGGGCAGGAATCATGCGACAACGCTATGAATTTTAACGGTCGATACCCGCCATTCAAGTTTAGCAGAGTTAAGAGTTATACTCAGGAAAGTGAGGCCCCGCTGCAGTAATAAAAATAACACGAGAATCAAATTTGGTAAGAAGAGTATATTGATAACAATTTAAATAACATAAGAATAACAAAAGATCAATTTAAATATTACAAATTTCTTCTACAAACGTTCCATTGTCAAATGCTACTATTTAAAATCTTTGAAATCTTTAAAAAGGAAACTGTCCTATGACATATTGTCGTGTGATATAATATCATTTTCTTAAATATATAATTCAAAACATAAAGTTTAAGTTACAGAAAAAAGCAGTAGCAAGACTACACAGATTGTTTATACTATTTAATAATTAGCGGTGTACGTTTTTAAAGTTCCGTAATATTTGAATATTGTAAATGTAAAAATAATTTTTATCGTTATTGATTTAAATATTGTTATTTTTTATTAAATCTATGTATATATATATATATATGTATGTATATATATATATATATATTAATATATCTATGTATAACTTGTCATTATAATTTATTATTGCTTTAAGCACCATAAACGGTGCCTTATGTGCTTTTAAAATTAGGTGCTTATATATGAAGTGTTATATCATTTTAATTTAATCGCAAAATTACACGGTCTATATCGCAAAAAATAGTTATTAGAATTTTAATAGTGATCGTGTGTATATACATATTAGGTGTAGTAGAGAGAAATCCATTATTTTAAGCTTGAAATAAACGTAAAAATAATGGATTTCTTTTCACTGCATCTAATATTTAATTTGTGATTTGAAATTTTAATATATCACGCGATCACTAAAAATGACGATAAACTATAATTGAGCTAGCTTGCAATATACTTTCAATCGAAGTACATACACGTAAAAAGAAACTCGCAAAAGTATTAATACACATTAATTAGCTCTATAATACACAAAAGCTAACTATTTAATATATGTCAAAGAAGTTGAAAATTCTATTTGATTGATCTGGTCTACATCTACTATACATGGCTATTTAAATATTGTTTCAAAATAATCTCATTGAAAAAAGAATTCAAGTTGAAAAAAGAAAAAAAAAAACTATAATACTGTATATAATTGAGCGATATTGATGACGACGATGAAGACGATGAAGACGACGATGATGATTATCATGATAATGTTAATGATGATGATGGAATGTAATGAACATCCATATTTTTGAATAATTTTATTTGTCTAAATATCGGATTTGGTATAGTAAAGTGTAAGAATTTATAGAAATGAGAAATTGGAAACGTCTTGGACATTAGTAGATGATGATATCGATAATTACAATCATACAATTGATAATTACAATAAACATATTTTTGATGTGCTTAGAATGCCTTTTTGTTATTTAGAAAACATATCGTCTCAACAGACTCTTATTCCCTTCCTTATTAAATCCGCAATCCTGCTGCGTGATTCGTGACTTTGATATCATATATTAATATGAATTCGTACACTCGTGTAATATATATATATGTATACATTTGTATATTTATATATATGTTATACCAAGTCACCACATATCCACTATCGATACCGAAACAATATATATTATATATATGGCATAATATATATATAGTATACATATATCTTTGTACTTGCAATTGTACTTCGAAAATCCTGAACATACGATCCGAATATACTATTAGATAGCATTTAAAATGAACTTCCGTTAAGATATATTGCTTTTTGAACCACATATGTATAGATCACGAAATATTTCCAGCATTCTTAGAGCCCCATTACGCAATTGCATTGAACATTTTACCAGCTGTATCTTATCACAGACTATCGCAAAATGACGTTATTGCGAATCGATCACAATTCTTCTTTTATCATCGAAGATACGCTTATTTCGTTACACGTAGACTTATCAGCAATCCATGTTAGATCCTCAACGGTGGCGGCATGCATCGAACAAACTGCTAGAACGACCAACACGTGCATCAGGTTGTGAGAATTCAACATGAAATCTAATTTCCCTGGCATCCATTTCTCAGGAATACGAAGAGCACCAACAATCGCACCTATTACTGCTATTAAATCCTATAGTACACACGCGAAATTCAAATATTTCTTTTTTTTTTTTTTTATCTAAATAAATATCTACGACTATCATCGGTTTTTAATAAAAATTAATTGAAAAATATACGAAAAGTCCATTAAAATACCTGTAAGACGATATGAGTTAAAGCTTTTGGTGAACCACCACCGATACCGAAACACCTCAAGGTCATTATGAACATTCTCATCAAGAAAGGAGGTGCAAAACATAATCTCCTTTCCCACGGAGATCTCGCGTGCATTGCCTACAAATATGTCCCATAAAATATGTAGAAATGTTCTAACATCGCATGTCCATATTTAATAAATAAAAAAAAAAAGATATTTATATGTTACCTTTAAAAGACCCCATATACTGAGGAAGCAATAAATAAAAATGCAGCAGTACCATTGATTATCTGGCAAACAATGAACCGATGCTGCCATCATTGGAATAGCTCCTGAAATAAAAAACGGATATTTGTTATCTTTTTCCAACTAGTTGAAAGAAAGAAGACGAAGAAGAAGAATAAAAAAAAATATCGGATAAATCAATTAGTTAAAAAGTATTATATATTTTAACGTGACAAGAATTACCGAAACTTTGACATAGCCAAATACCGATCATGTCGAGTCTTAATAGCGATCTATAAAAGGCTTCGTCATAATTAACGTTCATGAAAACATGATAAATAAAGGATCCGATCCACGGACTAACTGCCCCTATCAAGTGACACCAAGATAATACGGCTCCGAGTATTCCTTGCGTGTGCCATGGAAGCCAACGTGGTATGGTCCACAACATGTATAGAATTGCGAAACCTAGAAGATAAAAATAATGCGACATTTTGTTTTCTTATTAATTAAAATAGAAGAAATGGATTGACAATTATTTAAATATTGTTTTCTTTTTTTTTTTTTAGTCTCCATTATAGAATAACAAAATTTGACCTATTTTAATGTTTCATGCAAATATACGTTAATTAATAGAGATTTGCGTTTATTCTATTTGAAATAATAATAATCTAACATTATGAATAGTATTTATATAATTATTAATATTTATTCATTATATATAATTCTTAATAACTATCGTATCGATTGACCGTAACCCTGCATTGCGTCCTTGACAGAAGAACAAATGATTATACGGAAGTCCCGACTAGTAGTATGCACCTTGACCTTAATCCTGTATTTATATCTGATCCAATTATATAAATTTACATGATATCCTATAAGTCGAGTGGTAAGCCTTTTTGTTTTTTGATTGTTTTAATCAAAGACCAATTAGATGCGACTACGTCATCGGATGTTCTTACTTTCTAGAATTGATTATTATTTTGGAATAATTTTTTTTTTCTCGTCTCTTATTTATCAGACTCGAAATTACATGCAAAAGAATTTTAACGGCAATTTTTTCAATTATCTCATTTGCGCTATCTGTTGTTTTAATTATACGTGTATTTACATGGATATGTTCCTTGAATATTGATCAAATTAAAACTTTTTTAATATGAATTGATTTATCGGAAATCAAGTAAAGTTTTACGAGAAGATATAATTACTGTTTAAGATCGTCCACTTTACCCGAATAAATTGTTCGCGTGCTGTTACTTTGACATAAAAAAAAAAAAAAAAAAAAAAAATCTATAAATCAATATATGATACATATAGGACAAAATCAATGCAGCTTAGTTACCAAGCATGTAATTGATTCCTCGGGATCATATTCATGGTCATTTTCTCAATGGGACCGTTTACTCGTTTCGTTATAATCGTTTTTATTGCGATAAGTAAAGCGATAAATAAATACAAGCAAGCAAAAAAGCAAGCATATCAAAAACTTGGTTTAGCATGTCCTCATCGAGAATTAATGAGATATATAAAAGGTCTTTTGATAGATCTAATAAGAGCTTACCATGCGTCATGATGTTGACGGTCTCATTGTGGATATAAAAGAGGCTGCCAATACATTGACGGGCGGTCATGAGAGGCCTGTAACCAGTATGTATGTGAGGATTGAATTGGAGATGTCTCGGCATGTCGGCCCATCTTCGAAGGAAAAGATTTTCTGGCGAGTTTCGTTCTTTCCTCTCGCCGTTTGCGGTGTACATCCTAGCGTCATTGACGTCTCGCTTAGTGGTCCCTTCCGTTTTGATGATTCGACTAATATTAAATTGCTGCTGCGGAGGGACGTTGGCCTCCGTGGCATCGCACAATGATAATATCTTTTTGATGCGACTTTGTGCGATAAAATTAATCGTTATAATCAGCTAAAACTTGATGATGATTATATATTTGCCGAATAACGCGTCGTAGGATCTAACACGAGACTCCGGGATTTAAAGGATTGGAGAGGACACTCTAAAGAAACGTCCTCTCTCTTCCGTAGCTGACTTTGTCACTGCATCGTTAGCGTTGATCAGAGTCGATCAGCCAATCTCTCCTCTGCCTCCTTCACCTCAACTGCTACCACCATTACCACTTCCACTCAGCACTCTCGCCTTCGTCGTTGTCGCGTTGTCGAGGTTCTCCTCTTTCTCTTTCACGTTTCTCTCCACAACCTTAACAACCCCTTTTCCTCCAGCACACGGATACTCGCGCCATCCGCGTTTCTGCTTCTGCGACGGTCCTCCAGCGGTATTTGCGCGTTGCCGAGGCAACCAAATCCATCGATCGCCTTTCTGACGCACGAAAGGGTAACTCGATTTTAGACCGACTCCGAGATCTTCCAAATCATGATCTACCTTAAGATATAATTAATAAGATAAACATTTTTCTCTTTCTGTCATTCCTACTATCTCTCCTATGGATTTATTTCTAATACGTATATTTATATCTATTAAAGATATAAAGTTATTCGATTAGAATCTATCGATCGATAGATCATTTTGCAAGTATTCCTTCTCAAATATTTCATTCGTTTCAAATATTACCGCTAAATGTATATTTCTAGCACGATAACACGTCAATATGTTCAATTAAATAATTACATACATTTTCTTATCTATCATCTTACCTTAATATTAATTTCTACTATCTTACAATAATCGGATCAAAGAAATTAATAATTAATCAAAGTTTATAAATATATTGAAGAGATTCGAGATTTTTACTGCATAAACGTCACGATATTTCCTCTAACGTGGGTGTGCTGTAAAAAAAAAATGTGGTTCAAATTTGTTCACCCTCTCCTCCTCTGGCCGAAGGTCATACGTATCTACCTAGGGGTAGGTTGTGTCATAGCGCATGCGTCAAGACGATGAAACACTGCAAGCAACTACCATGCTCGGTGAGTCCTAGAGAAGCGATTAAGATGGGCGCGCGATCCGCGCCACAAATAATTCTTCGTTTAACATCGAAGAGCTTTTCCAATATTTCCCGATCGTCGTATTTTCTAACGAAGAATATTCAAAGTTTCTTGTCATTCACGGTACAGGTACGTCAAATATTTCACTTATGGATCAGATTCGTTTAGAGTGACTCTTAGAGCTTTTCCCTCGTCAGAAATTGTTCGCAATCGTGCGTATGGCGCATCGAACGTTACTCGTGACAAGACGATATATTTATTTCTCGTAAGAGTTTTATTACTAATTAAATTAATCTAATTAAACAATTGTGAAAATATATTGCGCGTATTCTTGATGTTTCTTTTTTTTTATTTATAAACATAGAAGACAAATTTATCATCGTTGAAATTGACAAATTTGTATATAAGAATTAGTAGCAGAAAATCTATAATTTCAAATGAAATTCATTCTTACCTTGGATTTTCACTATTATTTTCTTTACGTTTGTATTAATTCGTTGAAAAGATTAACAGA
>JACGTP010001249.1:0-11734 GCA_023678845.1 Mischocyttarus mexicanus
ATAATAATAATAATAATAATAATAATAATAATGATAATAATGATACTAATGATAATAATGATAATGATAATAATGATAATAATGATAATGATAATAATAATAACAATAATAATTTAAAAACAAAATACATTAAAAAAAACAGAAGAAGAATAAAACTTGAGAGACGTTATCCCGTCGTAATTATTATACGTTTTAATATCATCATCCCTCGTGGTTACGAGTTAACGTATTAAATAAAGCCGTCACAGATCGAAGTACGCGCATAATACATGTATATGTCTATCGATGATTGGCCTTTTTTTATTTTGTATAATATTTGATCCGTAGAAAGAGAGAGAGAGAGAGAGAGAGAGAGAGAATATTAAGAATATTGTAATTGAATTAAAACAAAATTCGTGTTATGGTTTTGAGAAAAATGGTATCGTATAATGTACGTTATTTAACGCTTTAACAGTCTGAAAAAGAAACACGATCTTCTATTTGATGTATTTATCAAACGTAAATACAGTGACGTCTATAATATATTGCAATAAAAACCAAATACAATAATTTCATCCGTGATAAATACGTTTATTCGTCGTTAATCCAATGTTCATTTATTCTTCAATCCTATTATTATACTCTTTATCTTAAAATCCTGATGTAAAAGTTAGTATATAATCAGTTTCCAAATAATGAAACTTTAAACAAACCACCACACTAAACACAAAGTCCGTTCATTTCCTCTCCTTAATCTCATCCCTTGAAAAATATTTCAAAATTCTACTTTCGCCATTATTTCTTAGCAGTAATAACAATATTGTAGCAAAAGAAAAATATAATTTAATCAAGGGAGAATATATCAGAGAAGACTTGAAAAACGGTCATCCGAATAGTTATAGGAAAGAACAATGAAAGATATAAGAGTATGATATTAATTGGGAAGATGAAAGAAACTAATTACAATTATAATGTTTATGGTAATCGGCCTATGGCTGAATTTTACTTGCCATGGAATGTAAAGCATATAAAACATGATAAACATTATACGGAAAGAAAAATACCAGTGCCCAGGACTAACCACGAGGAGGTAACCGCTTCTGAAGACCCAGGAGCAATGTGAAAAACTTTAAGATTGCAACATCCGAATAAAATATTTGACAAAGAACCTTTTTTTGAGAAGAATCCTACATGTCCTCAGGCTAAGAGTAACAATTGAATAGAATTCAAAATAATTATCGATAAAACAGGAGAAAGTGTGAATACAAAATGACTAAATGAAAACGAGGAGTAAATCCGAGTAGAATTGAAATAACAACGATGATTAAATTTAAATCTGAAAATATATATAAAAATAAAAAGATATCGAAATAATTTTATATTTTGAATAACGTTAGAAAGAATGTAATGTTTGAACCAATGTACACGTGTTAGAATATTCTTAAATATAAGAAGAGTGCATTAGAGTAGTAGACATATGCTAAATAATTGTTAAATTATCATAGAAAATGTATATTATAATTTAAATGTAATAAGTATAAGTTCTGCGTACCTTCCTCCTTGAAATCCACTGTTAGACTGATTTGAAATAAGCTATTAAAGTTTTTTTTTCGAAAGCTGTTTACATGATTATCGGAGGGGATTAATTCTATCTATTTCGAATATTATTCTCGTTATACTTACTCCACTACTAATAAATCTTATTCTATGTGCATGTGCGTGAATACACGTCTAAATCTAACACAATATCTATCTGAAAGGAGTAAAAATTATTAATGCATTTTTAAATTAATATTTAAGTCTAGTATTGAAGTGCGGCTCGACGAATTTATCTAAAAACCTATTAAATCAAAAGATATCAAAATTATTTGATATTTTGAATAACGTTAGAATGAATGTAATGTAAATATAACGAGAATAATATTCGAAATAGATAGAATTAATCCCCTCCGATAATCATGTAAACAGCTTTCGAAAAAAAAACTTTAATAGCTTATTTCAAACCAGTCTAACAGTGGATTTCGAGGAGGAAGGTACGTAGAACTTATACTTATTACATTTCAATTATAATACTTATTTTCTATGTTAATTTAACAATTATTTAGCATATGTCTACTACTCTAATGCACCCTTCTTGTATTCAATAATGTTCTAACACGTATACATTGGTTCAAACATTACATTCTTTCTAACGTTATTCAAAATATAGAATAATTTCGATATCTTTTTATTTTTATATATATTTTCAGATTTAAATTTAATCATCGTTGTTATTTCAATTCTACTCGGATTTACTCCTCGTTTTCATTTAGTCATTTTGTATTCATACTTTCTTCTGTTATATCGATAATTATTTTAAATAGAAAGTGACTAACATTGTAGATGTTTAAAAAATGATGATTATATTTATAATAAATCGTATTCCAACGCTCGAAGAAGACTAACGATTATTATGAAAAGTATCTACGAATATAATCGACAGGTACCGAAGATACACGAAGGTCAAATACAAATCTAACGACGAAATGACAACGTTCGGTTGTCGATACCGGCCGAGGAGTGACGGAGAGACGCGAACGTAAACAAAAGATTGAACGCTCAACTAAGCCGGTAATTAAGGAATGTTTTTCTATGTGTATTTCATATATAACGAATTTCCTAGAATTCACCGAGAGATACACGGAACATAGCCGATGTAGAGCTCGTTTCACTTGGACGTACACCTATCTTTCTATGCATTGAGTACGTATGGGATTGTTACTATGTTTTTCTACAGCTGACCAACTTCTGTATTGCTGACCTATTTTTCTCAACAGTGACCTACTTTTGAACAGCTCTTTTCTATTTCTGATTGATTTTTATTTATAAATATTAAAAAATTAAAGAAACAAACTTGAAAAAATTCGTCTGGGCGTATTAATTAATATTTTCAAAAAATGGAATATACATATTGTTCTTTGAATCTCCTACAATGTATACAAAAATCAGGAACGATATCGGATTGTTGCATTTTGCGGTGCGATTGATAGAAAAAAATTTTTCTTTATTAACTTTTGCTTTTCACAAAAACTATTGAACGTACAGAATCCGGGTTAAACGTACTTATTGTTAATAAGTTAATGTTACTTTTTCATAAATTTCATAAAAATATATTAATATTAACTATTGAAAAACAATGCGTAAAAAAAAAACCGTTTTCAGAATGTTCTTCTTTTACGTACTCGCCATTTGCAGGAAAACTATTGCAATTTGGCATAAGTATCGTACTTTTTTCCATTTTAAAGGAAATTTAAGTTTTAAAATTTTAAAAATTTTTTTTGCATTCGGTTTGGAGCAACGTCCATTTTGAACCCAAAATCAAGCTAATTTGTTTTGACTAATAATGGACTAATCATTACAATTGCATCATACTAGAGGAAGAGAGAAAGAGAGAAAGAGAGAGAATGAAAAGAGAAAGTAAAAAATAGCATGACGTTACGTGGTATACACGTAAAAAAAAGGAAACGTAATAGCAGTCAGACGAGAACCATGGCGGCGGTTGCTCTCGCAAAATTGTGCTTTCGCTGTGTTGTACGCTTTTCTGACCGAGAATTCAAGCGCTGAAGTTAGATTCAAAAAATTGAATAAGAACAGACGATGGTAAAAATGATTAATACATTGTTTTACTTTATATTACTCGTAATAATATTATTTTATAGATTGACAGTTGCTACAATCAATATAACCTATAAATATTTTAAATACCCTTTCTTTGGAACAATTAACCTTTAACGGTCGTAAGTCATCTCTCACGTGACAACAATTCTTTGTCGACTATTTAAAAAATATTATATATTAAAAACTTATAAATAATAATTTGAATCTCATATATGTGGTAAAATAAATAAAGATAAATGATTTCTAACAAAAATGTTATTCTTACAATACTGAAATTTCTTTTACACATTTATCAGAACCAGCTATAACCTAGTGAGAATCATGTATAAAAAGCTAAGAACCGATAAGGATTAATAGTTTTGTATGACATTGTCATTTATATATATTATTATGTAATTGTTTTTAATTTTTTCGTTGTTATTTCATATAGAGTAACGTTGGAGGTACGAGTAATGATTCGGATGAGGGTGGAGATGATCAAGAAGCATCTTCTTATTCTAAAGAACACCATGTCGAAGATGCGTTAATATCTTTCAGAGAGCAATGGCAACGAGAACTGGAAACGTCACCTAAACAAGATACATCTAAGACACGCTCCACTTGGTCTGAGAGTACAGAAGTATCCAAAGATGATTCACAGTCTATTGAAAATAAAGTGTGTATGCTTAACACACTGTTGACTGGCCATGAGTAAACTCGTTTCATGATGCCAAAATATTAACCAGTTACGTATAAGATTTTTTTCATGTCGATAATTTAATTTCATCATTGTTTTCAGGCAAAGAATTTGTTCCTCAAGGGTGTAGAACACGAACAGAATGGAAAGTTGTATGAAGCAATTCAATTTTATAAACGTGCTGTACAACTAGTTCCTGATATTGAATTTCGCTTGTATGATTCTACTATAATCAAAACACGAGAATGGTTTGAATCGGATGATAATCTTGGTAATATAGAAAATGGTGCACACAACTCTGATAATAATGATGAAGATGAAGAAGAAGAAGACGACGACGACGACGAGGATGAAAGTGATTTATTTGTCAAATTATCTAGAATTATCAACCGTAATCAATGTGTTTGCTTTCCGCAAGTTGAACAAAGTGTGGGTATTTTGTTTAATAACAATTCAAGTTTTACTATAGAATCATGAAGAATATATATATAGTCTTATTTTGTGATATTATTTTTTCTTTTAGACAACGCATATATCTGCTTTACCAATGGAAATAATACTTTACATTTTACGATGGGTTGTTTCTTTAGAACTTGATTTGAGATCACTTGAAATGTTCTCTAAAGTATGTCGTGGATTTTATATATCTGCAAGAGATCCAGAAATATGGAGACTTGCTTGTATCAGGCAAATAAATAATATTCAATAATTTTATCTTTATACGATATTATTAATAATATAACATTCTGTTTTATTGTTTATTCATTGGTGTTTTTAGGGTATGGGGTGTCAACTGTGGGACTTATGATCCAAAATATCAATCATGGAGGGACATGTATGTACAACGGCCTAGATTAAGATATAATGGATGTTATATCAGTAAAACAAGCTATATTCGTCATGGAGAAAACAGTTTTCAAGATCAATTTTATAAACATTGGCATTTGGTTGAATACTTCAGGTACCTGAGGTAAATTAGCAGTGAGTTATTAATATAATCTTCATGAATTATAATTGAATATCTTCCATCATTTATACTAATCCTTTCAATATGTAGATTTTTCCCCGAAGGAAAAGTCCTCATGCTGACATCTACGGATGATGCACAAGTCTCTGTTAATAGTTTAAAAAATCGTATCCCACGAAATTCTTCAGTATTGATAGGGCACTACAGATTATGCGATAACTTTGTTACGTTGGTACTTAAAAGACAGGATACCAAGGGAAATAATAATACTAGTCGTAGAAAGAGAAGAGAGGCTGTTCACGATAGTGGAGAACAAACATTTCATGCTGTAAGCTTTTTTTCTTTTTGTTACAGTTTATGTAATATTCTTCGTAGCAACGATAATTGTTAAACAAAGAGAAAAAATAACGTTATCTTTTAGGAGTTCGAAATTCAAAGTCACCATAGAAAGATTAATTCACAACTGTCATGGATAAGATATAATATATTTACTGTATATAGAAATGGGCAGGAATCATGCGACAACGCTATGAATTTTAACGGTCGATACCCGCCATTCAAGTTTAGCAGAGTTAAGAGTTATACTCAGGAAAGTGAGGCCCCGCTGCAGTAATAAAAATAACACGAGAATCAAATTTGGTAAGAAGAGTATATTGATAACAATTTAAATAACATAAGAATAACAAAAGATCAATTTAAATATTACAAATTTCTTCTACAAACGTTCCATTGTCAAATGCTACTATTTAAAATCTTTGAAATCTTTAAAAAGGAAACTGTCCTATGACATATTGTCGTGTGATATAATATCATTTTCTTAAATATATAATTCAAAACATAAAGTTTAAGTTACAGAAAAAAGCAGTAGCAAGACTACACAGATTGTTTATACTATTTAATAATTAGCGGTGTACGTTTTTAAAGTTCCGTAATATTTGAATATTGTAAATGTAAAAATAATTTTTATCGTTATTGATTTAAATATTGTTATTTTTTATTAAATCTATGTATATATATATATATATGTATGTATATATATATATATATATTAATATATCTATGTATAACTTGTCATTATAATTTATTATTGCTTTAAGCACCATAAACGGTGCCTTATGTGCTTTTAAAATTAGGTGCTTATATATGAAGTGTTATATCATTTTAATTTAATCGCAAAATTACACGGTCTATATCGCAAAAAATAGTTATTAGAATTTTAATAGTGATCGTGTGTATATACATATTAGGTGTAGTAGAGAGAAATCCATTATTTTAAGCTTGAAATAAACGTAAAAATAATGGATTTCTTTTCACTGCATCTAATATTTAATTTGTGATTTGAAATTTTAATATATCACGCGATCACTAAAAATGACGATAAACTATAATTGAGCTAGCTTGCAATATACTTTCAATCGAAGTACATACACGTAAAAAGAAACTCGCAAAAGTATTAATACACATTAATTAGCTCTATAATACACAAAAGCTAACTATTTAATATATGTCAAAGAAGTTGAAAATTCTATTTGATTGATCTGGTCTACATCTACTATACATGGCTATTTAAATATTGTTTCAAAATAATCTCATTGAAAAAAGAATTCAAGTTGAAAAAAGAAAAAAAAAACTATAATACTGTATATAATTGAGCGATATTGATGACGACGATGAAGACGATGAAGACGACGATGATGATTATCATGATAATGATAATGATGATGATGGAATGTAATGAACATCCATATTTTTGAATAATTTTATTTGTCTAAATATCGGATTTGGTATAGTAAAGTGTAAGAATTTATAGAAATGAGAAATTGGAAACGTCTTGGACATTAGTAGATGATGATATCGATAATTACAATCATACAATTGATAATTACAATAAACATATTTTTGATGTGCTTAGAATGCCTTTTTGTTATTTAGAAAACATATCGTCTCAACAGACTCTTATTCCCTTCCTTATTAAATCCGCAATCCTGCTGCGTGATTCGTGACTTTGATATCATATTAATATGAATTCGTACACTCGTGTAATATATGTATATATATATATATATATATATATATATATATATGTATACATTTGTATATTTATATATATGTTATACCAAGTCACCACATGTCCACTATCGATACCGAAACAATATATATTATATATATGGCATAATATATATATAGTATACATATATCTTTGTACTTGCAATTGTACTTCGAAAATCCTGAACATACGATCCGAATATACTATTAGATAGCATTTAAAATGAACTTCCGTTAAGATATATTGCTTTTTGAACCACATATGTATAGATCACGAAATATTTCCAGCATTTTTAGAGCCCCATTACGCAATTGCATTGAACATTTTACCAGCTGTATCTTATCACAGACTATCGCAAAATGACGTTATTGCGAATCGATCACAATTCTTCTTTTATCATCGAAGATACGCTTATTTCGTTACACGTAGACTTATCAGCAATCCATGTTAGATCCTCAACGGTGGCGGCATGCATCGAACAAACTGCTAGAACGACCAACACGTGCATCAGGTTGTGAGAATTCAACATGAAATCTAATTTCCCTGGCATCCATTTCTCAGGAATACGAAGAGCACCAACAATCGCACCTATTACTGCTATTAAATCCTATAGTACACACGCGAAATTCAAATATTTCTTTTTTTTTTTATCTAAATAAATATCTACGACTATCATCGGTTTTTAATAAAAATTAATTGAAAAATATACGAAAAGTCCATTAAAATACCTGTAAGACGATATGAGTTAAAGCTTTTGGTGAACCACCACCGATACCGAAACACCTCAAGGTCATTATGAACATTCTCATCAAGAAAGGAGGTGCAAAACATAATCTCCTTTCCCACGGAGATCTCGCGTGCATTGCCTACAAATATGTCCCATAAAATATGTAGAAATGTTCTAACATCGCATGTCCATATTTAATAAATAAAAAAAAAAGATATTTATATGTTACCTTTAAAAGACCCCATATACTGAGGAAGCAATAAATAAAAATGCAGCAGTACCATTGATTATCTGGCAAACAATGAACCGATGCTGCCATCATTGGAATAGCTCCTGAAATAAAAAACGGATATTTGTTATCTTTTTCCAACTAGTTGAAAGAAAGAAGACGAAGAAGAAGAATAAAAAAAAATATCGGATAAATCAATTAGTTAAAAAGTATTATATATTTTAACGTGACAAGAATTACCGAAACTTTGACATAGCCAAATACCGATCATGTCGAGTCTTAATAGCGATCTATAAAAGGCTTCGTCATAATTAACGTTCATGAAAACATGATAAATAAAGGATCCGATCCACGGACTAACTGCCCCTATCAAGTGACACCAAGATAATACGGCTCCGAGTATTCCTTGCGTGTGCCATGGAAGCCAACGTGGTATGGTCCACAACATGTATAGAATTGCGAAACCTAGAAGATAAAAATAATGCGACATTTTGTTTTCTTATTAATTAAAATAGAAGAAATGGATTGACAATTATTTAAATATTGTTTTCTTTTTTTTTTTTTAGTCTCCATTATAGAATAACAAAATTTGACCTATTTTAATGTTTCATGCAAATATACGTTAATTAATAGAGATTTGCGTTTATTCTATTTGAAATAATAATAATCTAACATTATGAATAGTATTTATATAATTATTAATATTTATTCATTATATATAATTCTTAATAACTATCGTATCGATTGACCGTAACCCTGCATTGCGTCCTTGACAGAAGAACAAATGATTATACGGAAGTCCCGACTAGTAGTATGCACCTTGACCTTAATCCTGTATTTATATCTGATCCAATTATATAAATTTACATGATATCCTATAAGTCGAGTGGTAAGCCTTTTTGTTTTTTGATTGTTTTAATCAAAGACCAATTAGATGCGACTACGTCATCGGATGTTCTTACTTTCTAGAATTGATTATTATTTTGGAATAATTTTTTTTTCTCGTCTCTTATTTATCAGACACGAAATTACATGCAAAAGAATTTTAACGGCAATTTTTTCAATTATCTCATTTGCGCTATCTGTTGTTTTAATTATACGTGTATTTACATGGATATGTTCCTTGAATATTGATCAAATTAAAACTTTTTTAATATGAATTGATTTATCGGAAATCAAGTAAAGTTTTACGAGAAGATATAATTACTGTTTAAGATCGTCCACTTTACCCGAATAAATTGTTCGCGTGCTGTTACTTTGACATAAAAAAAAAAAAAAAAAAAAAAAAAATCTATAAATCAATATATGATACATATAGGACAAAATCAATGCAGCTTAGTTACCAAGCATGTAATTGATTCCTCGGGATCATATTCATGGTCATTTTCTCAATGGGACCGTTTACTCGTTTCGTTATAATCGTTTTTATTGCGATAAGTAAAGCGATAAATAAATACAAGCAAGCAAAAAAGCAAGCATATCAAAAACTTGGTTTAGCATGTCCTCATCGAGAATTAATGAGATATATAAAAGGTCTTTTGATAGGTCTAATAAGAGCTTACCATGCGTCATGATGTTGACGGTCTCATTGTGGATATAAAAGAGGCTGCCAATACATTGACGGGCGGTCATGAGAGGCCTGTAACCAGTATGTATGTGAGGATTGAATTGGAGATGTCTCGGCATGTCGGCCCATCTTCGAAGGAAAAGATTTTCTGGCGAGTTTCGTTCTTTCCTCTCGCCGTTTGCGGTGTACATCCTAGCGTCATTGACGTCTCGCTTAGTGGTCCCTTCCGTTTTGATGATTCGACTAATATTAAATTGCTGCTGCGGAGGGACGTTGGCCTCCGTGGCATCGCACAATGATAATATCTTTTTGATGCGACTTTGTGCGATAAAATTAATCGTTATAATCAGCTAAAACTTGATGATGATTATATATTTGCCGAATAACGCGTCGTAGGATCTAACACGAGACTCCGGGATTTAAAGGATTGGAGAGGACACTCTAAAGAAACGTCCTCTCTCTTCCGTAGCTGACTTTGTCACTGCATCGTTAGCGTTGATCAGAGTCGATCAGCCAATCTCTCCTCTGCCTCCTTCACCTCAACTGCTACCACCATTACCACTTCCACTCAGCACTCTCGCCTTCGTCGTTGTCGCGTTGTCGAGGTTCTCCTCTTTCTCTTTCACGTTTCTCTCCACAACCTTAACAACCCCTTTTCCTCCAGCACACGGATACTCGCGCCATCCGCGTTTCTGCTTCTGCGACGGTCCTCCAGCGGTATTTGCGCGTTGCCGAGGCAACCAAATCCATCGATCGCCTTTCTGACGCACGAAAGGGTAACTCGATTTTAGACCGACTCCGAGATCTTCCAAATCATGATCTACCTTAAGATATAATTAATAAGATAAACATTTTTCTCTTTCTGTCATTCCTACTATCTCTCCTATGGATTTATTTCTAATACGTATATTTATATCTATTAAAGATATAAAGTTATTCGATTAGAATCTATCGATCGATAGATCATTTTGCAAGTATTCCTTCTCAAATATTACCGCTAAATGTATATTTCTAGCACGATAACACGTCAATATGTTCAATTAAATAATTACATACATTTTCTTATCTATCATCTTACCTTAATTATTAATTTCTTTGATCCGATTATTGTAAGATAGTAGAAATTAATAATTAATCAAAGTTTATAAATATATTGAAGAGATTCGAGATTTTTACTGCATAAACGTCACGATATTTCCTCTAACGTGGGTGTGCTGTAAAAAAAAAATGTGGTTCAAATTTGTTCACCCTCTCCTCCTCTGGCCGAAGGTCATACGTATCTACCTAGGGGTAGGTTGTGTCATAGCGCATGCGTCAAGACGATGAAACACTGCAAGCAACTACCATGCTCGGTGAGTCCTAGAGAAGCGATTAAGATGGGCGCGCGATCCGCGCCACAAATAATTCTTCGTTTAACATCGAAGAGCTTTTCCAATATTTCTCGATCGTCGTATTTTCTAACGAAGAATATTCAAAGTTTCTTGTCATTCACGGTACAGGTACGTCAAATATTTCACTTATGGATCAGATTCGTTTAGAGTGACTCTTAGAGCTTTTCCCTCGTCAGAAATTGTTCGCAATCGTGCGTATGGCGCATCGAGCGTTACTCGTGACAAGACGATATATTTATTTCTCGTAAGAGTTTTATTACTAATTAAATTAATCTAATTAAACATTTGTGAAAATATATTGCGCGTATTCTTGATATTTCCTTTTTTTTTATTTATAAACATAGAAGACAAATTTATCATCGTTGAAATTGACAAATTTGTATATAAGAATTAGTAGCAGAAAATCTATAATTTCAAATGAAATTCATTCTTACCTTGGATTTTCATTATTATTTTCTTTACGTTTGTATTAATTCGTTGAAAAGATTAACA
This sequence comes from Mischocyttarus mexicanus, assembly GCA_023678845.1. NCBI lineage: Eukaryota > Metazoa > Arthropoda > Insecta > Hymenoptera > Vespidae > Mischocyttarus > Mischocyttarus mexicanus. The sequence continues at coordinate 11,733 of JACGTP010001249.1, forward strand.
GA
>JACGTP010001250.1:0-11729 GCA_023678845.1 Mischocyttarus mexicanus
TTTGGTAGAAAATTGTTGCAATTTTGCACATCGCACTGTATCCACTTAAAAGGAAATTTCATAAAGGATGAATCATTTGTTTTAGATTTTTTATCAAAAACTATTAGTTTTCGAGATATATGCCAAGATTTACGAAAAAATATGATTTTTTTTGCACTTTTTGAACATTATGATTTTTCCTGCAAAATCGCACATTTGCCGGCATACACATAGTGCACCTTCTAATATAGACCACATCTCGAACATTTTATAAGATTTTGTTTTCAGGTCGGTTTAACATCTATTTTGAGCCGAAAATCAGGATAGAATGACTGGAATATTGTAAAAAGAAGAAAAATTAGAGGACCAAGATGAGAACTCTGTGGAACACTAGGATTTACATTATTTTCTTTAAGGAAATTTATCAATTTGAGATCTAAAAGATAAGAAGTTGGTGATTCAAAAATAGTTTATGTATTATATAAATAAATAAAATAAGTTTTTTTTCTCTCTCTCTCTCTCTCTCTCTCTCTCTCTCTCTTTTACACACACTCTCATAAATATTCTTTTTGTAGCAATGAATTAATTACTTCTTTAATCGAGACAATAAATCGAAATATACATGGGGGTACATGTCTATTCGTAGGTAGTAAATAGTAATTTGGAACGCGTACGTCTTCCTCTAGTCCTGACGCGAAAAAGATTATTTGTGGTCGATACGCTTTGGGATATATCCTCGGGGTCTTGTAATTACGTACGTATCACGGGAAATCGTATCGGCGTGGCCGATCGTTTCGCCGACGATTTTCATCGAATCCCCTGTAATTTCGTATCGAGCCAATCTCCTTTTAATTGGACTATCAAGCCTCCATTAAGGTGGACACGCATATCCGTTGGCACAGCGACCGATCAAATCGCTCCAACTGCTCACCCGCGCCCTTCCCCCCGACCCTTTTTTTCTCTCACTCTCTCTCTCTCTCTCTCTCTCTGAAAAGATCGACTTTGTAATTGAGAGTATCGACGGATCAAATGTCAAGATTATTCGATGGAAAATAAAAAGAAGAAGAAGAAGAAGAAAAAAACAACGGTAAGAAAGAAAAAAGATGCATCTGCCTATAGTTGGACGATCGTTAAATAATTCACGTAATTTTTTATTCTAGAATTTGTATTTTTATTTCAACTCTTTTCAAGCAACTATCTTTTTCCTTCATATTTTTATTTATTCGCCGATGGAAATAATAATCATATTTGGTTGAATCGGAGCAGGTAAAAATTAACACGAATCGTATTTTGATATAATGTCGTCAGGGAGAGAACTAGCTATACGAAGACACATAACGGCATGCTCACGTTAATTCGGTCATCGCATCGCTGAAAATCGATTTATTCTATCAATTTATATGCATTAACTTGTAAAATTGTTATCGGACACATTGTAAAACATGCATAATTCATAGGTGCCTCGTCGGAGCTTAATCTCACCTCGTCAATAATTGCACGACGCGCATCCTCCTCCTACCCTATATATACCTGTGTATGTTAACACTAACATACACGCATAAATGCATATACACATATACGTACACGTACACAGTATGGTTTGAAACTCGTGGTTCGCGTCGATAAACGTGAAATTTAGTTAAAATCGTGCCTCGTTATATCGAAAACCGAAAGAAAAATTTAATTCTCCTACCTTCCCCCCCACCCTCTTATCCGTCCCCTCTTTCCCCTTCTACCGATGATACGCACGTGATACGCATGCGAATTTTTATTTATCTTTAGGAAATGTAGGTCACCTCGTCGTATTTTTCCACAGACATGATAATCTTTTCTCGCAACAATGGGGAGGAAAAGAAAAAAAATAATCGGACTAAAGATCGACGTTACGTTCGATCATAAACAAGGTCGTAGAAAATGTGATTTAATAAGAAAATGCGTGGGGTATAAGGGAATAATGCCATTGACTTTTCCATAAAATTACCATATCAATTAATGATTTCGTTATTATAATAATACAACGATGAGAAAGACTTGCTTGATCAACTATTTCTTCATAAATTTGCTCTTAATATTCGATCGACACTGAAAATTATTTTGTTTTTTAATCTTTCTCTCTCTCTCTATTTATTTATCTATTTATTTATCTCATTCTTAAATAAATAATGAAATTAAACGGGTGTGTCATCGATGCGAGAAAATTTTTACTGAACCAAAAAGGAATAGAACATCGAAATACATTTAACAGCATCGAAAATAGAAAAGTATCCTTAAAAATTGAGATTAAGAGTTACCTAAATGAATATATTCGTTCAGTAATTTTTTGCACCGTTATTCACAAAATGCCATATCTTTCCAATAAAGAAATCAGTTGTTTATTGGAATTATCACTGTTTGGTATAAAAATTAGAATTTTATTTATTTAGCATTAAAAGAACAATTATTTTCTGTAATATACAAATGACGAATTTTCGTAATGCGAACGAATATGTGTTAAACGTAATGATAATTTTTTAAAGAAAATCTCAAATTCAGCTACTTTGTCACCGTCGTAAGTTTTATCTTTAAAAAAAAAAAATAAATAAATAAATAATAATTAATTAAATAAAAAGAAAAAAAAGGGCAACGATTTAATTAAATTTTTCCTTGTTCTCTTACAAACATAAATTCTCCTCCTCCCCCCTCCCCTACGTTAACATGTTAATTTAATTAAAAATAAATGTTAATGAAAATTGACGAGATCTGAAAGAGTCTATAAAAGAATATATTCGTTTGGATAGTAATTAAGTGAAATGTAAAAGAGTGATTCGGTGTGATACTAAATACACGTGAGCACATAGAAATGTAATTTTATATTGGATATGTTGGACGAAACCGACGAACGTGACACGTGTTCCTCTAAATATATACACATATACAATATATAAATATATTTACGTGTATAAACACACGCACACACATACATTCATACGTCTTGTTAAAACACATGTTGCACGATAGCGGGTGCATCATAATAAAGAATCGTTTGGTTAACTAGCACGAGACCGCAGGCCCGTGACCGTAGCTGCATTCACGCTGAAACAACGTGGATTTAACGCGCTTACTAAGAGCATTAATTAATGGGCTATCGAGTGATTTACATCTGTGTGTAACGTTTCCTACTACCCTATCGTACACAACTTGTATTTCGATTAAATCGAGAGAGAAAGAGAGAGAGAGAGAGAGAGAGAGGGGAGTATTTGATTGAAATAATATAATAATAATAATAATAATAATATTTCTGATTAATATTTTAATGAAATACTTTTCGGTCCACGAGTTCAGTATCTTTTTTTTTTGAATTTTTTATTATTATTTGTATAAATTTATTGATTAATGTCTGATTTTTCGATGAAAAGATAACACGAAGTGACAGAGAGAGAGAGAGAGAGAGAAAGAGAGATAGAATCGTACAATATCGTAAATACGGTTCACGAAAATGATATTACGAGTCCCACGTATCAGTTTCATTATTCAATTGGAATAATTTTCGCAGTAGGTCGTTCAACTGAAATCGTCCGATTTCACGGATAAAATAATTCGCTATACCATTCCCCATTCCTCTGTTTGTGATTAAATACGACGAGTCATGTCAAAAAGTCAGATCAATTTATGCACCAATAGAAAGGGTTTTATATATTTATATTCATTAGATAAAGAAGATACATTTTTTTTCTGTTATTCTAAAGATTATTTTCTTGGTATCTTAAACATAATTAAGTAAATACACGTTTTACATTAACAGGAGAAATTCATTAAGAATAATTTTCTACCATGTTTTCCTTTACTTTAACGAGAACTCATTCTTACATACGTTTGTTTCCACGATAATACCTTTGTGCCATTAGGTTTCTCCTTTTGTTTCCTCATGAAAGCTTATTAACTGTGAGAAAATGTGATTCAGAAAAATAAAGGAACGAAGAAGTAAAGAAGATAATAAAAAAGAATAAAGAGGAGAAAAATCCCCACAGTGGTCTTCAGTTAATTAGCCAATTCGGCTGATACGTGTTGTCATAAACAAAAAAGAAAATTAAATGAAAAACTGAAATAAGAAAACGAAAAAAAATACCAAAGTTAATAAAACTAAGATGTATCTGAAATAGCAATAAATTTACGTCCATGAAATTACCTATTAATTAAATTAAAAAATTATTTAAAATGAAAGGAAAAAATAAATGATATTTTCTATCCTCGTCAAATTAATTTCCATGATCGAGTTTTTACGTAAACAATTTTATCGCGAAGATTGACATTTTTATAGTTTACCTTACCTTCTTTACTTTTTAATAAAAATACAGAAAAAATAAAATAAAATCAGCATGATATTTCACGTATATTTCATAACGTGTATTATTTTTTCCTATATAGCAACGAATAGATATATATTTTTATTCAAAACTATGAAAATAGCTATACCATGCATAGGTAAGTGTTGAGGCATTTCTGGTTAGTGTCGCCAGGGTCGTATTTAAACGGATCGTTCCCATGGGATTTCAGAGAAAACGTTGCTAACGTGGCGAAATAGCAGTGAAATCAGGAGGACACCTGCGGGATGTTTAATCGATCGGCCTTTATATTTCACTTTTCGCTCTTCGTATTCATCGAATGAAAGAGAAAGAGAGGGAGAGAGAGAGAGAAAGAGATAACAAGTCCGTTGGAGAATTCCCGAAGCGTCTAAAATTCCTCGCATAAGCTAAAACGCAAACGTTAATGCGTTTTACTACCCCACACCAACGGGATATCTTCATTTCCTTTGCATCTCCAAAGGATTCTGACCGTTCTCGTTGTCCTACCGCTGCTCTTACTCTTGCTCCTGCAGCTGCAGCTGCTGTTTCTGCTGTTCTACTTGTCCGCAAAGTCTCTTTTCATTTTATCTTCTGAATCTCTCGTAACGTCCAGGGGTTAGAAGTAAAAGTTGTAGAAAAAAATAAAAAATATTTTCTCTCCTTTCAGACTTTTCACGTAAAAGAAAAAGAAGTAGTAGTAGAAGAAGAAGAAGAAGAAGAAGAAGAAGAAGAAGAAAAAGTTGCTTGGTGGTTTTTTCGCCCAGTTTAAGACACGTTTCATTATCATTCCTGGCGTATAAATGCTACGAGAATAAGCTTTCCTCTTATCCACTTTATTTTTTAATAAAAAATATATTTAATGGTAATAAATACAATTTAATATCTAACATATACCGAAAAAGTCATTTATAAATAATTAATACGAATTGAAACGCATATAATACATTTACAAACTAACTACAAACCGATAGAAACAAACATCCGATCGATCTTTTCATTTTAGATCGAAACCTGAAATGGGTGGCAGGAAATGGCGTCGTTATTAAGTAATATCGGGAGATTTTGCCTAGCGAAGGCCGATGCGCGTCGATAAAATTTTCATTTCGCGGTTCGCTGCCGTCATTGAGGACTCCCTTTACCCCACAGCCACCTCTCACCGACCGGTTTCCCACCAACACCCCGTTCTTCTACCCAATCTAAACCCGTTTTCCCTGCCTGCCCCTTTCTACGTCACTGATCGCGTCTATTAGTTCAACCCGATCCCGGATGCAGCAGCTTTTATTCTGAACGGTCAAATTAATTGGTGAATCCTTCAGGCTCGACTTTTCGCGAGGCACCCAAGCCCCCAGATGAGCGAGAGCCCAAATGATCGTGTAATGGTCGGACATTCTTCTTTTATAGTACCCACCATCGAATAAGGGAGAAATAGAACAAAATCTTACCATTTTTCATTCCTTTTACCTTCTTCCTTTCTTTTCTTTTTTCTTTTTACCCCCATTTCCACAAGATTGAGGATCACCAATCAAAAATTGGGAAGGCATTATATATATAAAATCTAAAAAAAGGAAAACTAAACGAAAGATGGAAGAAAAATGAAAAATAATTTTATATTAGAAAAGGAGGTTTCAGAAAATTCTAAAAAAGAAAAAAGGAAAGTGAGAGAAGGAAAAGAAAAATAAATAACATGAAGATGAAACATAATTTTATATTAAAAGCGAAGGTTGGAAAAAACTTTAACGAAAAGAGAGGAAAGGAGAAAGAAAATAAATAAAATGTGGATGAAAAATAATTTTAAATTAAAAACGAAGTTTTTTCAAAAAACTTTAAAAAGAGTGTGTGTGAGAGAGAGAGACAGAGAGAGAGAGAGAGAAGAAATAAATAAAAGGAAGATAAGAAAATAATTAAATATTAAAACCAAATATGAGGAAATTTATTCTGTTTTAATTGACCGTGAATGAAAATTTTCTTTCTCTATCGGTAGCAATCTCTTTTTTTCTTCCTTTTTTCATTTTTAAGAAGAATATTAATTAGAGAAAAATTCATTTATCGTGGAAACTCTTTGACGAGTTCTTAATTAGAGGTTTCCGTCACAGTTGATCGACTAATTGTCAGACCGGCTGACTTGAAATCTATTTTACTTTATGAATTCAAAAATATCGTGAATTAATGCGGTAGTTAGGAGGAAAACGATGCCAGGTCGACCTGTTAAATCTGTGGTTTTCGTTTGGCTTTCTCTTTCTCTCTTTCTCACTCTCTCGTTTACTCTCCTTTACGCATACTCATGTACTCACGCAATCGTTGGAACAACACATTCGTGTATTTTTACGTAAAGCCCTGGTCTATCTCTGGTTCCATTGTAAATGTGCCGTATACAGGCTCGTTCCGCCACCGCAGTGATTGTAAAATCCGACAGGTTTATCAGCGTCGACTGCCACGATTTTACCGCGAATGCAACTGTTATACAAACATAAATGCATACACATAGAACACGTATGTGTATATAAACAGACTACGCATGAGAGGAAGGTACAGTTACAACTATCACGTATCATTCTTCACAATTGTAAAAAAAATGAATGATGGATCCTCGATCAATCGACGAACGACACTAAAGTAGACAAAGTCATTACTTTTTATCCTACATAAAAATATAATATTATATAATATTATATATATAAACAAAAAAACAATTAAAGTAATATTCTTTCGATCGAGTATCAGTACTTTTCAAATAGCCTACTTATACAGTCCAGTCAATCTAACATGATTTTAAGCTCAGAACAGATGTTGTTCCGAACTGGTCAAAAAAAATTTTAAAAATTCAAGAATGAAAACTACATAAAAAATTGCACTATGCGTATACCGGAAAATCTGTGCTTTTTGCATGAAAAATAAAAATGTAAAGAAAAATAGAAAAAAATCGTGTTTTTTCGTAAATCTTGGCATATATCTCGAAAACTAATAGTTTTTTATAAAAAATCTAAAACAAATGATTTATCCCTTATGAAATTTCCTTTAAAGTGGATACAGTGCGATGTGCAAAATTGCAACAATTTTCTACCAAATAACGAGTGCGTAAAAGAACGAAATTCTGAAAACGATTTTCTTTTACGTATTGCTTTTAAATAGTTAAGTTGAAACCATTTTCATAAAACTTAAAAAAAACTTTAACTTATTAGAAATAAGTATGTAAAACACGGGTTCGGCACGTCCAACAATTTTTGCAAAAAGCAAAAGTAAATTACAACAAAATTTTTTATTATCAATAACATAATAGAAACCAACAATCTAAAACCGTTCCTGGTTTTTTTATACATTTTAGAAAAACCAGAAAACAGTATGCAATAATCATTTTTATAAAATACTTTGTAATACAGTCAAGGGAATTTTTTATAAGAAACGGCAAATTGTTCTATTCGTTAATTAAACTCGCTAGCAAGCAATAAATCAATGTTCTGAAATTCTAAGAAAACAGAAAAAAAGGTCTTGGTTAATCGCCACTTCTGAATCATAATTTGTAATCTTTCGGAGTATAAATCGTGAATAACGTGACTTCAAAGTCAGCATTGAATAACAAGGACAATATTATAGCTACAGCCATATTGTTTCTAGTGATCTGTAGTTTTATTCGTCTACTTTTAACGTGCAGAAGAATAATAAAAAATGACTTTAATTTTATATAGGAAAACATTAACGAAGTCCTACTGATCCAACGCAGAAAAGAGTAGAAAACGACCACGCGCGTTGACAGGATGAGACGATCACTACGTTGCAAATTCGAACGCGTGACTTCAAAAAAAAAGAATTTACCACAAATTAAATATTTTGATTTCAAAACAACTTAGAATAATAATTTTTTTTTATTTTGGTATACCGGAATAAAAAAAAATGCAATGGCGAACTATACTTTTCTCCATTAAAGAATTCTTATTGTCTGTTTTATTCAGATCAGTTAGGGTAGCGTATTATATTAATATAGGTCTATATATAGACTTAAAACTGCACAGTACAAGATACATCCAAATATCAATATTACTTTGTCTCGATTTTACTATTAATTTAGAAAATAGTACGAATCTATGATATAATTAAGACAGGTAGAATTCCTTTTCTTCGTAACATAAATATTATTAAACACGGACAGTTTAGAACGTACGTAAATAATACATTCTATTTTCGGTTGTTAATGCGGTCGTTACAATTATCAATTTTCAAATAATCACTATTAGGCTATATAAGTGCCTAAATATTTTTTCTTGGGATTCATACGTAGGATCTTACGAGAAACGGCGGTGAAATTACAATATTCTAAAACGAATTTATCGTAAATCAGATGTTATTTTCACGACAAATGTTATTTTTCTATTGTTAAGAACAACATGTTGCCACTATTTAATTATGTCGAAGTTCATTCCTGATATAGTGTTTCTTCGAGGAGTTTTACTCCATTATTTTTTTATGGGAGAAAGTGCTACGGGAACTCATAGTATTTTGACAGAAGTTTATGGTAAACATGCTATTTCTAAAAAAACGTGTAACAAATGGTTTCTACGTTTTTGGAGTGGAGATTTTAATTTGGTAGACAGAGAACGGAAAAGACCGCCAAAAACGATTGAAGCTGCAAAATTGCTGAAATTACTTCAACAAGATTCAACTGGAACAATTAAAGAGTTATCAACATATTTTGGGGTTCACAGGTCTACTGTAGAAAATAGCATTAAATCTTTGGGAATGATCCAGAAAACTGGATATTGGGTCCCACGTAAATTAAAATTGAGAGAAATTGAAAAGCGTTTATTACTACACTAAATATAATACTCCTTCAACGGCACAAAAGAAAAGATTTTTTGCATCGGATTGTTTTCGGTGATGAAAAGTGGTTATATTATGACGATACTATGTGTGGAGAATCACGGTTTCAGCCCGAAGTACCATCATCATCATTAGCTGAACAAAATATTCGTAGGAATAAAGTCCTTCTTTGTATTTGGTGGAATCAATGGGGTATGGTTTATTATGAACTGTTAAAACCGAACGAAATCGTCACTGAGGAGTATTATAAATTACAACTGAAGCGCTTGTACCATGCACTGAAGGTATTTCGGCCGGAATTAGGTGACAATAAAGTTATTTTAATGCACAACGATTCTCGACCGCATGTCGCAAAATTAGAGGGATTATATCCGCAACAGGAGAAATGGCAGGACATCGCCTATCCGCCTTATTCTCCAGATATAGCCCCTTCCAAATTCCACTTATTTCCTGGTATGGGTCTTTCTTTCTCATTGCGCCCTTTTTCTTTTTATGAAGAGGTTAAAAATTGGATTAATTCATGGATTTTCAAGTCCCACGTTGAGCACTCTCTACTGATCATGAATACACTGCCGTTAAAATGGGAAAGAGTAGTGGCAAACGATGGGCAATATATCGATTAATATTTTTATTTAGTTTCATTTAAAACAAATCGGTATTCGTTTCATAAAAACGCAATGATTTAATTACAACACCTGACACACAAAGCTACTTTACAATATTTATTTATCGGCATAATGTGAAATTTAAAAATAATTTGTTATTTATTATTTAGATTAGAATATTTTTTTTATTTACGACGATTATTATTAGGACTTGTAAAAAAAGAGTTATTTTTTTTCTTAATGCCAAGCGAAAGAAGATTATATTAATTATAATTATTATTATTATTATTCTTGTAATTATTATTATTATTATCATTATTGTTAAGTATTAAAAAAAATATCTAAAGTTTATTATTATTAGAATAAAATTAACTAATTACATATTTCCTCATAATAAATTTTGCAATCGTTCAAGAAGCTAAAAATTTTCTCGAATCTTTCAGGACTATTGAACAGAAAATTCTGTAATATTTAATAACGGTTAATTAATTTGTAATTGTCATGAAAAGCACTAAAATCCGTTAAACAATTTTAAGGATTATCGTTTAAACAGAAAAACAATAAGAGAATTAAGTAAACAGCTATTATTGATTAACTTAAGAACGTTTCAACGTGAAGGTTATATGTTACGAAATAACGAAGTACATGTCTACAAAGTTTCTAATATTATTGAATGCTTTAATCATCTTTCCATTAAGGTTAATCTTTGTCCTATATTTTTTAACGATTTAGTTACTAAACTTCAAAGTCTGCGTTTTATAACAAGGACAATGTTATAGGTACAGGTATATTATTTCTAGTGATATGTAATCTTATTCGTCTACTTTTAACGTGTAGAACAATAATAAAAAATGACTTTAGCTTTATATAGAAAAACATTAACGAAGTCCTACTGATCCAACGCAAAAAAGAGTAGAAAACGACCATGCGCGTTTACATGATGGGACGATCACGACGTTGCAAATTCGACCGCGCGACTTCAAAATAGAAAAGAGTTTTCAAAATTTAATTTCTTGACTTTTATACTACTTGAAAAGATAATTTTTTTTTGCATTTATATGCCGGGGCGAAAAAACGCAATTGCTGCCTTAGTTTTTCTTCAATTTAAAATTCTTATTCTTTATTTTATTCAGATCATAAAGCTTAACGTATTATATCCTTAGACTTAAATAAACTTTACGTACAACTACTTCTCTTTAATTATTTTACTAATTTATGAATAATAATGTTCATGTTATAATAATTGCCTAAAGTACTTATAATTCTCGTCGAGAATTGATTGTATGTCTGTAATGAATAAAAAAAAAAAAAAAAAAAAAAAAAAAAATGTTATAATAATATTGTGATCGACAATTTTTGTTTATCTTAAAAGACCGTATGTAAGTTATTTGTTGAACCTGTCTAATTAATTTTATAAGTACTTCGTTTTCTTCATATTTGTGATTATTCTCTTTAATCTTTTTACATATATATAAGGATTTGTTATTAGTATTATTAGATCTAATAAACAAATGTGTTGCTCTGAAAACAAAGTTTACCTTACATTGTGTTCAAGCGATATGGCATCGTCGTGACATTTTCAAATTTCTTCTAATCGCCTAACCATGAGATTATATTCTCTTTACATATTATAAATTAATTTTTTTTTTATACAATTATGAAGATACCTATTTTATAAATATATATGTTTTACACACATATATATTTATATATAATTGTAATATTTTATCGCAACATATTAAATGTACCAAATTATATTAAAAAAATTTTTCATACGACATTTATTTCATTATTTATTGTTCCACTTCGCCATAAATTTAAAATAAATTTATCATAAAAAATCGCATTTGCTCGAAAAAAGTATTTTTGTTATTAATTATAGTGAAAAATATCGGAATGACTGATTAAATAAAACGATTTAACAATGGATAGTTTATATAGATATCTTTGTCAATTCTGTACTTTACTTATGAACTTCGAAAAATGTATCGAGTTATTTCAATACTAATTC
>JACGTP010001251.1:0-11711 GCA_023678845.1 Mischocyttarus mexicanus
TTTTTTTTTATTCTCACGATCCTTTCACGAAGAACAACCCCTACACATAGACACACAAACACACACACACACACACACACACTAAAACCTATGCACTTTTCACCTACATGCAATGTGCATAATCAAAAACGTGCAATGACACAACCAAAAGAGATAAGTTTGTAATCGAAATGAAAAGATTTTGTATTCCTTTTTTTTGATTATTTTTTATTTCGAAAAAAAAAAGATAATTATTCTCTCCTTTCAATAATAATAATAATAAAAATAAAAAACAAGAAAACACCTAACACGAGGTTCATTCGTTGAGTTAGTCAAAAGTAACAGAAACGAAATGTTTAAATCAACACGAAACAATTTTCTTCCTTTTTATTTTATTCCATTTGTCCTTTGTTCAAACTAATTCAGACTGTTCGAAAAGGAAGATTTAATTAAAAAAAGGGCCCCCACGCTCATACGGTTAGTGAAAACATTTCAAGGATAAAGAGGAAAGTAGGACTAAGGTGGAAGGTGAAAAGTAGTAGTGGTGGTAGTGGTGGAAGAGTTGGGTTTGTGAGTGAAATAGGATGAAAGGTACTCACTTCGTTAATGATGGCCTTCCCTTAAAAAGATTCTTCACTTAGGTTTTACGAAAAAGTGAGAGAACTACTCGTTTCTCGTTTCCACACCCTTCTACCATCCTCTCCACACCACCATCATCCTTTTTCTTCCTGCTACTCACTCCACTTGCTCTTCAGGTTCAGCTATTCTCATATCTCGTGGTTTTCATACATTGAACAACATGAATGATTCTATGCAAATCGTAACTGCGTATTAAGTTTCATAAACCCACTCTTCTTTAGACCGTAAAAAAATTATTACTTCTCGCACAATTTTTTGATCCATGCAAAATTGAAATAATGTTTCCTTTTCTCTCATATTTTGTATGTTTTTTTCTTTTAGTTTTCTTCCTTTGTTCGATACGAGACGAATCACGAACACCACGATCATCATGCCGTCGAGTTTGTTTCGGGAATAGGCAGAACGAAATACGATGAGTTTAGTTTCTACGAATAGAATAAATAACTCGGTAACATAATACGTTGACAGGAGGGGGATGTGTATTTCAGTTGTTGGTTCCTTTTCTTTTGGTAGGATTTAGTAAAACGGGGGATAATTGAATTTGGGTACGTTCTATGAACATATGTTTCTCCCTTTTCTTTTTCTAGTCTTCATATGTGTATCCACGTTTATGGGGTGTTTGTTTTTTGTGACACAAGAGAAACTAATAAAAATTGTCCGATTGTTTTTATTCTTCTTCTTCTTCTTATTTTCAACCATTCGCAAACGCATATTGCGTTTATACGTTTTTATATTTATTTATTTGTTATTCGAAAGAATTTTGAATTAGAAACGTTTTAATTTTCAATTTAAAATACTTCTTCCTTATACTATTTTCAAAGCTAAAAATAAAGGAAAATTATATTTCTTTTTCTGGATAATACCTAAAACTAAGATAAATGTCTTTGGAAAAGAAATATTTTAAAGAAAAATAAAAGTAATATCAAAATCTTGAAAGGACTAAGAAACAAACGTTTACCAAAAATTTCTATAATTGCAAATTAATATGAAAAATGTAGTTTTGACAAAAAAGAAGAGACAAGAAAACCTAAACGTTTCATACAAAAAATAAAATTCGAGGAGAAGATTAAATTGGAGTTTATTATCTAAACGGGGAAAGAAGGAGCAGGGTGTGGAATGAGAAGGGGGAGGATAATAATAAACTTGAGAAATTGTTTTGCTAGAACAATTAATAAAACTATTAAAGCTATTCTTCTCTTTCTCTCTTTCTCTCTCTCTTTCTCTCAGAGATCGTCAGCTGTTACTATCGATCATAGGGTGTTGTATTGTATTATACTTGTGTGTGTGTGTATCTGTGTATGAGGTGAGTTATATTATTGTCATTAATTTCAAAAATACAAACCAATACTTTCGTCGAACTACGTGAGATTTCGATTTAAACGTCTCGTAACAAACTTTTAATAAATCGACGCAAAAACTATCTTCTCTTCTCTTTTTACTTTTTTTTTTCCTCTCTCTCTCTCTGTCTCTGTCTCTCTTTCTCTCTCACGATCTATCTTTCTATCTTCATGCTATTTTGTTTGTCTTATAAATCATGCAATTACCTGAAACGTTTGAAACTTCTCGATTATGATTGATATCGTTGAATTTACGAACGAACTATACAAAGCAAATTATTTGGTATTTTATTTTCTATAACAAAAAGAAAAATTAACTATTGTATTCTAGAATTGTTAATTTATTGTCTGTCTTAACAAATAATTATTTGATTTGTTTTTTATTCTTTCAATATTATATGCAAGAATGACGAGGAGAATTATTTCCTATGGTTTTATCAACTTAAAAGATAACGAAGAAGGAATAATACGTTTCGTGTTAAATACGAGAAAATACTTTGATATGAAATAATATATTAAAATAGGATACAGAGAAAATAAGATATTCTGTAATATTTAATGAAAAATATTAAGTAATTAGGCTTAATCGGAAGATTTCAAATATAGCGAACAGTAGTGAACGGTAAGTACAAGTCAAATGAGCTAAGAATCGGTTATGTTTATATCTCTCGGTGACTTCTAGGAAATACGTTAAATAAAAAATACACAAAGAAAAACATTCTTTAACTACCGGCTTAGTCGAGCGTTCAATGTTTTGTTTACGTTCGGTTCTCTCCGTCACTCTTCGGCCGATGTCGACAACCGTGCGTTGTTATTTCGTTGTTAGATTTGATATTGACCTTCGTGTATGTTCGGTATCTGTCGTATGTATTCGTAATTACTTTTCTTAATAATCGTTAGTCTTCTTCGAGCGTCGGAAGGAATAACAAGGATATTATTTAAAGTATATCATTTATTTCGCGTTGCATGTACGTGTGTGCGTATTTTAATTCCTATGCAAGTGAAATGCATATGCGAGCGAGTGTGTGGTAGTGTTGATGAGTGTTATACGCATTTATGGATATGGATATGGATATGGTAATATTGGATATTAGGACAAAGGTATCATCTAAAGTAAGCCAATAATAATTTTTAATCTATTTTAACATTTATATTCCTTTCTTTCTCACTCCTCGAAAGCTGTATTATTTTTATTCTGTTAAGAATTTGTATTTGATTTTCGTGTAGGTTCGGTACCTGTCAAATTTATTCGTATCTATTTTTCATAATAATCGTTAGTTTTATTCGAGCATCGGTAGAATTAACAACGATATTAAATAAGTGTGTCATTTTTAATTTATTTCGCATCGCGTGTACGCGTGTGTGTGTTTTAATTCCTATGCAAGTAAAATGCATATGTGACCGAGTGTGTGTAGTGCATGCATGGATACATACAGTTATAGATACATGCAATTATGGATATGGATATGCAGGTTTAGATACAAGAACAAAGATTCATCTAAGAGTAAAGTGACTATAATTTTTAATCTTTTTTAAATATTTGACAGCAGTGTTGTAGGTTTAGTGTTAAACAATTCTAATAGGTAATCGTAACGTTGTAGAATTTTTTTTTATAAACCAGACACTGTATATACACGTTCATGTCTTACTCGAATAACTTTCGTTGCATTCGTAAAACTTGTAAAAGGTTTAAAATAAGATCTCGTGTCAGATTTATTTCATAATGAAGCATAATCAACGTACATCTCTGAAAGTAACACTGCTCAATTCTTTTATTTATTTTTCAAACACTCGAGTATTTTATTTCTTCTTTTTCTATAGAAACGTGTATGAGATAGAATATGTTTACTTTTTAATGATACTTTAATATCATTTATTTTTAATTAAAAATCTTGATAAATAATTAATTTCCTACACGAATAACCGTTCTCTTATTTTATTTATTATTCAATATATTATTTAAAATGCATTGAATTAATTTTAACATCTAGCATATATTTTTTTTGTATATTTTTTAAAACAAAATTATGTTAAGTTTCCAATAGATTAAATTCATACGATAAAATATAATATATTAAATATATAAAATATTGATTTTAATATCGGCAAATAGATTTTTATTTCTTTGGGAAATCGTTAGCAATTTAGTTTGAATATCAAAAGAAAGGCTATTGTAACTCGTAAATAAAGTATAGCAAGGTACAAGATTAGACTTTCATTCGTCTTTAAATCAACGGCAGGTTGTCTGAAGCGTGTAGTTGACAGATAAGTATAGTTCGCTAAGCTACCAGAACCGAACTCGTTTAGTTTAGTTTAGTTTAGTTTAGTTTAGTTTAGTTTCTTTTACCTTTTCTCTTCTATTTTTCCCCTCTTTATCTTCTCTTCTTCTTCTTTTATCTTTCTTACATTTCTTTTACTCAACGGTTTACTTTATTTTATTTTTTTGTTCTCTCAACTTATTCCCTTCTACCCCGTTGATTCACCCTTAAATATACTCATCCACCCTTCCCATTCGAATCTATTTTTACGTCTCATTTTCCAGAACATGGCGTGAACGGGACATGGCTTCAAATTTTTCCCCCGTTTTTTTTTTTATTTTTTTTCTATTTTTTTTCTCGAATAGAAAAGAGTCAGCAGCCATCTTTGAGAATCGTGGTAGTTCTTGTCCGTAATCCTCGTTGGCCAACGAAAACGTGACTCTGCTTCTTTCGGTCTTCCACCTTTCCTACGTCGTCCTCGTCCTCGTCGTTAGGATGGGAGTACTTATTTCGAAGGGTTACTTTACCCCTGTCAGAAACAGCACCCTTTGGCTGTTCGCCGAAATCGATTTCTTCCTGTCTTTCTCACTCTCTTTCATTCTATTTCATTCTTCTTACTTCATTCTTTCTTTATTTCTATTTTACAATTTTATTCTGAATATTCTCTTAGGTTTTCTATTTTATTATTTTTGGTTTATGTTTTTTTTCTAACAAGCTCATTTATCCAGGATAAAAGATGTTTATTTTCTTCCTAGTATGCATGTTGATTTTTTATCATTGCAATATTATATTTTTTTATATTGTTATAATATTTCAAATGGTATAATTTACTAACACGTGTAGAAATATATGTTATTTAATATAATAAAATTATATTACACGTTGTTATATTAAATTTTTGTATAAATTAATATTCACACATTTAAAAGAATTTTTCTTTTTTCTAAGTCACACATTTCTTGTTTCGAGATATTTAATAAATTGTATTTGATTTTGTATTTGAATTCTATATATAATGTTGAAATTACAACCACTGGTTCATTTTTGACAATATTGTCAAGATTACATTGAATTAATTTAATTTAATTGAAAATAATGTGATGTCAAATAACTTATACTCTTTTTTTTTAATTTTGACTTAGATCACTTTCATAATTATGAGCATATATAATCTTGTAATAAATCTGTAGAAAGTCGCATTAAGCTATAAGTAGATTTTGATAATCTAACCATTTTCATGGGTAACAGTTGGAATATTGTCCTGACTCGGCCAGTTTTAATATAACGTTGCACATTGATTATAATAACTGGCCGATCCAGTAGCACCTGATGGTACCAGCCTGCTTGCAACATGACGGCCCGTACATCTACGAAATTACTCTCGAGTATTTCCGAACGGTGTAGCATACCGATATAAATAACGTTAAATTAACGAACGGTTCCTTTTTTTTTTGCTTTTTGCTTTACCCTTCTTTCTCTTTCTTTTTCATTTTTTGTTATATATATTATCAAATTTTTCTTTATGTGCTTTTACCTACACCCAACGAATTTGTCAACTAACATAAAATTTCTAAAGATTTATTATCAAATTAAAATCATTCCTCATCTAACATAACACATCTTTTTGTATATATTTTTGTTCTTATCATTTCAAAAAATCAACTCATTTAAAGATACCAAGAAAGACTAAATCCTTGAAACACTCGTAATCAATTTTAAATCAAAATTCTTTAGAGAATAGAATACAAAAGAGATCAAAAATGAAACTTTAGTGTCGAGTAATTTTAGTAGAATAAAATTTTGTCGTTTTGTTCTAATCGTAGTGCTACGTTCGTACGTTTCAATGTATACCTAAACGAGATGATGCTATCGTTATTGACACTTTAAATTTTAGTCGAACCAATGAAGAGTGGAGAAAGAAGAAAATGAAGGTGTGGTGGTGGTGGTAGAGGTGGTAGTGGTGGAGGGAAGCTGTCAAAACGTTGTTCTGAATCCTCGAAAGACCTATCGGATCTTTTCCCGTCGTGAACTCGTCGATACATCGAACTGTCATAAGTCCAACGTGTTCGTTACTGTACTATGAGAGAAAATGTTACCTCTGTTCAGTTTCCCTTCTGATAGATACGAAATTCGACATGGTATTTCAGATCAAACAGCTATACCTATCCCTTCTACATACGTAACACACACACACACAGATATAGACATACACATATGTAAGGATACACACATGTACAGTTAAGGTTTTCTTTTTTCTCTGGATTTGTTCGTTCGCGAACGATCGAGTCGACCAAAGTTATCGTAACTCGTATTATCCACTCGAATGAGTTACCTCGATTATATCTATTATATATGTATGTGTGTATGTATTATGAATGTATGTGTATGTATGTGTGTATGTATGTGTGTTGGATATACGAGACATTTGAAAAATCTTAACAAAAGTTGCAGTCAAAGTTTACGATTAACTTGAGAGACTATTAGAAAGTATCTTTCGAATTTAAAGAGAATTATAATCATTTTCTTAATGTTGTATTTAAAAATGATTTGGAATTATTTAGGAGATAATAGAATTAAAATGATAATGAAATAATGATTTGATGAAATATCGAATATGATTTAAAAGAAATTATTTTCATCTCGAATCTTTGATACAGTTATAGTTATTCGATAAAAGTTAATTAATTAATCGTTCCATAAATTTATTTCTTTTTTGTTTAATTATATTTTATTTTATATATTAAATTTTATATTAAATTTTGAATATTATATATTTTAATATTAAATAGAATTATGTAGATAGGTAATAGGAATAAAATCGTATATTGTTAAATAAAAAAAACAAGAGAAAAAGAAATATTTAATATTGAAAATTAATGAAGAAATTTATGTAGCTGAAGACGTAATATAATTTCTAGTAAAATTGGATCATAGAGTGTTTAAAGTATTTAAACGTACTTTATTGTATTAATCGAATTATTCCTTCCTTATTCTGTTAATTAATGCATATAAATACCTAGTGTTATTATGATTCACATTTGACGTAGATTTATTCATGTGTATTTTCACGTATGTGTGTTTCCACGTGTTTCACGTGGAAATTAGCATATACGCCATTTTACGGTCAGTGAGCTTCAGCTTTTGTTATTATCGTGGGTTCATAATGTCGGTTAGGAACTGCAGAATCATTGTTCTAGGATGAAGAAAGAGAATATTAGAGAGAGAGAGAGAGAGAGAGAGAGAAGAAGAGTAAGTCACAGTAACATTGTTTTTAACTTTAGCGAGTTACTACAGCATCCAAGACGCGATTCTTTTACTCCCTTAGGTCGTATTATGAAAAGAAAATAGAAGTTAGAGAAAAGAAAAAATAAGAAGGAATTTGTACTTGCTTGCTCTTTTACCTACAAGGGTGTCGTAAAAAGAGAATGAATGAGAGAAAGAGAGAGAGAGAAAAAAAAATTGATCCTAAGGGAAATTGTTTTATTTGCCAAAGTTAAAAGATCGAAGGAAATAAGTGTTGAAAAAATGTTGCATAATTTTTATTTTTTATATTATTGAAAGAGAATATATTTAAATAAATTACTACATTGTACGTGTGTGTGTGTATGTGTCCGTGAATTCTATATTTGTTTTCTTCTCTTTAATTGCTTAACATTATTTTATTTTTATTTTTAAATATCTTTTCTCTTCCTGTAAAAAAATATTCCAAACCGTAATAATCGGGGTTCGTTTCGATAGAAATTTTCCAAGAGAAATCTAGTTTCAAATGAGAATGATTTCAAAGAGAGAGAGAGAAACCCTTAGGTTCATTTTCATGCTTTCACGTTTTGAAAGATAAGCTGGTAGAACATGGGAGAATAGATGTAACAGTTTTGTAAAAGAACATCTCGAAAATGATGATTCCCCTCTACCATTTGGAGAACGTCGATACGAAATTGGTGTGCAAAGTGGCGATTTAACGACTACCACTAGCCTAACTTACCACTACTACCATCACCACCACTACCACCAGTTAACATCTCTAATTTAGCGTTCAACCTGAAAGCGAATAGCACCAGAGAGATAGATAAAGATAGATGGATAGATAGATAAATACAGATAGATGTAGAAAGGGAGAAAAAAAAGAAATAAAAAGAAATAAAAAGAAGGAAAAGTCAAAGGTACTAGGAGTTTCACCTATACGTTACCCATTCGTACGAATAATCTCTAAATCGAGCATTAAAAGGGAGTGGGCTTTAAAACGGAAACAAAAAAAGAAAAATAACCAACATAAAAGTTAAATAAAAGTAATTGAGATAAATAAAAGAAAAAATAAAAGAGGTAAAAAACAAAATAGGGGAAAGAGTGAGAAATTGAACGTTAAAGTGAACCAAAAAAAAAAATACACATACCCACACACACCCATACACGTTCACCCATACACGTTCACCCATGCACGTATACACGTATACACCCATACACGTATACGCAACATTCAAGTAGATGCGAAAGTTAGCAAACACGAAAAACGTTCTCAGCAGGTTCTCTGATAGCTACCTAATTCACCCTCAAAGTTCTCACCCCCTTCCTTCCCCTACCCCTCATTTAATACCACATATAACCAACACCATCAACCAATTCTCTCTCTTTTTATTCCATCCTTCCTTCCTTCTTTCCTTTTCGATTCACCTTTTCTCATTGTCTTTGAATCTCCGAAAAGCTGGAGTCCGTATTCAAGCGTTAAGCCCATACCGCTAACCACTGAAAAGTATCCTACACGTGCACACTTATCCACTCGAGATCAAATACTTCGATTGAATTTCAGATACCATCGGCTATCTATTCCCTTCTTCCACCTTCGTCCAACTCCCCACCCCTCATTTCATCCCTCGAATACCCAAACCCTCAATCCTTCGTGCCTTCACCGATGGCCCTAGGCCATTTGAATACTCCGACACGAATACTTTTCCACCCGAACTGACCGAATCACCACGTTGCATTTGAATTTCCTATAGGAAATCCTACCACGATTTTTGCTTCTCTTATTCTTCCCCTCCCCCCACCTTCATCCCTCCCCTACACTATTTTCTTTTTTGTTTTAATTTCCACCTATATTGTACATCTCTGCACGGTTAATTCTTTTTCTCTTTTATTTTCTGATCGTAATAATGAAACGACTCGTGCAAATGTGTTATTAACGAATATGAATCTATGATTTCATCTTCTGTTTTTTTCTTTTTCCTTTTATTTTTATACATAATGTGTTAGGATAAAAATTACGATTACTATCTTTCAATTAGCTAGTTTTAGAGATTAACTTTGTTCGAGATAATTATAGTTACTTGCGTTTAAATTTCTTTCTTAACAAATATAAATTTTTCACAAACTCTCTCTCTCTCTCTCGTTTGTTTTACTCTTTTTTTGTTCGGTAAGAATTTTATAATATTAAAATTATTGGGAAAAAAATAACAAAAAAAAAAGATAAACTCTATTATTTTCTTTGATGGTCGTTCATTTTACATCGAGATTTAGGTTTTTCATTCTTTCCATTTTCCTTTCGTTACTTTTTATTCTGATCGAGATTAACGCGAGGCAGCTTTGATGAATTCGTAACAAAATACACGAATCTTTGAGTTTTCTCGTTTAATTTTTCTCTCTTGGAAAAATTATTTTAATATTATGTAAATATTAAAGGAGAGTGGGAGAGAGGTGAAGGGGAATGGTGGAGTAGTAAGGGAAGGAAAAAAAAACTTTACGTGTACTTTAGATTTCCTTTAGCAATCTATTTAACCATCTCCCCTCCACATTTTCCCATATAATTTCTTTCCCTTTTCTTGTTTTTTTATTTTTTAACTTTGATCAAGGAAAAGATACAACGAAAGATATACTATTTTAATAAAATTTTTCAAACGATATAAAATATCCTAACTTTGAATATTATACCTTTTTAATTTCTTCTTCTTTATTTCTTACATTCATTCTTTCATACTTTTTACGAGAAAATGATAATATTAGGACCTCGAATAAGTTCTCACCGTTTCTGAACAAAATAGAATCAGCAGTACTCCCTGCATGGAATTCTCAAATGGCAATGCATCGACAAGAAAGTACCAAATGCAACCTTCAATTTCTTTTTTTTGAGAATAAAGAACATTCTGAAGTACCAATAAAGTTTCAAAACGAACAATTAGAGGAATGATCCAAGACCCATGACAGACACTTTAACAGAGTTTGGAAAAATATTCCAAGTAAATGCATCGACAGATTTGAAACGTTTAAAAGTGCTAGAGTTGCGTTACGGTTTCCTTCAAGTAAAGGACTAAAAAAGGGCGAGAACTTATTCAAGGATTTAATATAAAGAAATAAAAAAAAATTATCAATCTCCGATTATTGGGATATCCGTGAAAGAGATTACTATAAATCATAGTTCCACGTATATAACCCCTCATTCATAAATCCTTCTTCTTCTCTTCGACAAAGGTGTATTCATTCTATACAAGAAAGCTTTTAGGTATACCTTCCCCTAGTTCGATGTGAACGATGTAAACCATTTACACGAAAGCAATCGATAGGAAGCATTCTTACCGTAACTTTGTAGAGAGATAGGTAACAGTAGGTAGAGGTAGGTAGGTAGGTGCATGAATGCAACATGCACTACTTCCACACTCAACAATAACTTTCATAATAATTCATCAACGTCCAACGTTGGGGGATTATTTATCATGTTCTATTCGTTCGTGACACGTCATTCTTGTCGGCATTCGTGTAACTCTAATAAATCGTTTCTCAAGATAACACGATATCTCTTAATAATTCAGTAGTTAACAAAACGTTTCTTCTCCCTTCCCCTCCCCCTCTCCCTCTCCCTCTTTTTTTTAATCTTGGTTACTGATTTTAGTTTATTTATTTTCTATTATTTTTTTTTTAATTAAATACAACCACTCGTTTTACTCGTCTGAAGAATCATCCTATACCATTTAATTTATGAAATCTTTCTCATCTCGGATTAATAATTTTTGTTAAATAATTAAAATCAAGGAACGTATAATTTAATCTTATTAGAAGAATAATAAAACTATTTAAGATATACGATCGATGGGAGTGTAAAAAAAAAAAAAGAAAGAAAGACCAGAAAGAAATTCGTCAAAGTTGACATCGTGTACGAGGCAAACTTTTGCTTCGGGGGCACGTCCTGGCAAAATCTGCTCTCTCTAGAGACATCTCTCTTTCTCTTACACACTCACCTACCCCTACACACACACACACACACACACACACACACACACAGATATATACATACACATTGATAGCAGGTATAGACATACAACAAATACGTACTCTTTTCTCGAAAAGTTTGGCTCACACGTCTCTCTGTTGGAGTGACGGCCGACGATACCCACCGTCGGATCTTCGTTATTTCATAATTCACGCTCCGTCGGGTATACCAGAAATCTGCCTCCAGTTTCCCCTTTCCGCCCCTCTCTCATTCCCTTATCCTCACTCTCTCTCTCTCTCTCTC
>JACGTP010001253.1:0-11703 GCA_023678845.1 Mischocyttarus mexicanus
GCTAAACGAAGCGAGGAGTATAGCACATCTACGGTTCTTGTCCGATGCACGTAAACAACATGAAATTAATAATACATTTATCGAGAACATGAGTAATGCAAGTGATGCAATCAACAAGCGAATCATTAATATTCCGTCATGAATGAATAAACTCTTACAAGCGCATCAGTATTTATACGTCTATCCGCGGAAAAAAAACATCAATAAATAATCAAGCGAGTTGCATGGTTGTTGATAAGGGTTAAAAAAAATATAATATATTATACAGAAAAAATTAAATAATGTAATTCTTGTAATTTGAGCCAAGAAGGTTCGACTTATCGGAAAAAGAAAAAAGAAAAACAAACCAAAATATGACGTTTTGAGAAACGAAGAAAAATAAGAAAAGTATAATGGCATATGCAAGGTGAAGAAGGTGGTGGTATAGGACAATAAATCAGGGTAGAAACAAAGCCAATGGCTATTACAGCAATTACGGCCAAGTGCAGTTTACAATGAATAGAACGGCGAAACAATAAGTGAAAATGATAAAAAAGGAAAGATAAAAATGTAAGTTCTACTAGATTGAATCCCTCGGTACTTCGAATGACCATAGGATATTTGCTTATACTACTATGTGCATTCTCTTTTTACTTCCCTCTGTGTTTTTTTTTTTATTGTCTCTTTTCTACACACATTGTCCACCACTACTGAAAATACAAAGTGTAACGAAAGAAGTAGACAAAAAATGAAAAAAATAGAAAAGAGATCGTGCCGAGATGCATCCATGAACGTCGAATGACGCTTGAAAATATAAAAGCTGAAATGGTTTCAATGGCAATGAAAAATATAACGACCTGGTTTCCGTCATGAATGAATAATAGTCGCTCGATTAGACTCTTCAATTCTTGACCAACCGTCCGATGTAATTACCGAATAGGAAATCTCGCATATTCACGAAATTGAGATACGAGTCAATCGATATCTGATATTACCAGGTTAAATATCACGGTTCTTGAATTGGCTATAACGATTTATTAGAAATATGAATAAAAATATTAAAGACGATTATAATATTTCGATATAATTTTAAGAAAATAGATATATATATGTACAGATCAAATCAATAATTTCCAGGCCAATACTCTGATTTTAAATTGAATCGATATACGCGAGTAAGTTACGTCATTGTACGATGGAACAACTCAGCTCGATCTTGGCAAATGCATCAATCAAATAGGGGTACCCTTATCCAACTGTAGATTCCTAGGATCGAATTGTTCGTCTTGTAATAAATCCAATCCCTTAGCTCTAGTTGCGTGTTGTTGCCCAGCTCCACGAGCACCAGCATAAACAGGATAAAGAGGATAGAGTTGTTGGATCTTTGGATATTGTTGAAAAATCGCTGGAACTTTATTGGTAGCTGCTTTGGCAGCTGGTTCCATTAGGATTAAACCTCTTTGAAGAGACGATGAGATGGTGACAGGTTCGATGATTTTTTGCCTAGTTGTTAAGACCGTAGTAGCTTTAATTCTAGGAGATGGACTAGTTCGAACTGTAGTCGCAGTGATAGGGCTTGGTGTACTCCTTCCCCTTGGTCTGAACGTGATCAATCTAACTTCACCGGCTATAGCAGGACCTCTTATAGATGTCAATCCTCTTAAAGTTTGTACCGTTGGTCTGGGAGTTGGACGATTTGCAGATTTTCCATTCTTGTGTTGCCCTCTAACCTTGTTCTTCCTTTGCGATTGAAGTTGAGCATTAACCACATACGGTGGACTAAGACTACCTGTCTTTTCAGCCTTATGCTGTGATTGTTTGCTTTTAGAAGATGCCGTCAATGAATTTTGTGTCTTGGTGAAAGTAGTTTCTCGCGGTTTAACGAAAGGTCTTCGTGGTATGCTCATACTGGCAGGATTGTAAAGCGCATATTCCGTCCGATCTGGTAACGTTGATGTCCCGTAGAAGATTAACGCCCATTCGTGTAGAGTCGCACGGCCTGGATTCGTCATCGATAAGAGCAGCAGGAAAACAAGCCAAGGGTTGAACGATTACGAGACCGGTATATAGAGAATATTTGTGGTTTACGATAAATATCCGAAAGCTGTCGCAGATATTTGATTTATACGGTCAGTGGTACGTGTGTTCAGTAAAAAAAAAAATATGGAAGGAATAAAAAGATACAATATTTATTTGAAGCTGGATCCCCTATTCTATATGGATCGATTAATCGGATCCATTCGTATCTATCATCTAACTTGGAGAAATCTCTTCCACCGTATTGTAGTTTATGAATTTTCGATTCACGTTAGCAAACATGAACCATCATCTATATATCCACGCTGAGAGATAGGAATTTGAATTAACGCAAGGACGCGTTTCGATTGCTCAAGAGCAATTGCCTGAATCTCTAAAACGTCTGGAATACGTAACGCACCACTTGGATACAATACCTTGCAAGCGTTTTGGTGTACACATTAGCACAAGGTCCGCATTTATGTACGAAGGAATAGAGAGAATACCAAGGATGAGAATGAAACTGAATTTAGGGACGAAGTGAAGGATTTAGTTAGGTTGCTACTAGTATAATAGTAGTCCAAGTTAGCGTTAAACGCAAGCTATGCGTAACTATCAGCTTTAATCGGATTCCAAGAGATCTTAACTTGAAGTTTAGCTTTGTACAAGGTTAGCAGAGCTTCTTCCGTCGCTATACGATCCCTCTTGACCGCGTATCATCGTCATTGATGCTTTGAACGAAGAATAAAGAGGAAGCACCAGCTTCCATCGGGGCCGTAGTTTGAATACGAAATTATCTTTAGATACGATAATGCGAGCCACTCGTCGTCTATATACGAGTTACGACCTACCTCAGCGTTTTCTCGATAAGGAGAAGCGCCCACGTGATCTTGACACCGATAGACTTTCGAGACGCGGAGGTTTCGCTGAATCTGACACGACCCGCTTTTTGTACTAGGATCGATTCAAACCGGATCCGTTCGTGATGTGACTTGGAAATCGTAGGGAGTTACCCTTTTTCTCTTCTTTTTCCTTTTTTTTTTCTTTTTTTGTTATATACTCCACACACATGACCGAGAAGTAGAATATTATTTATGTTCCTTTCCTATTCTCTCTACCACCAACGGGGTTTTTGCATTACTTTCTTTTTTTTTCTTACTATTTGACAGTAACATACGAAAGAATTTCATCATTGATTCGTTGATAATTCGCATAAGCTACATACGTTATATCGTTTGGAAAATTATTATACCAGAAGGTACTCTACGCGAATATCGACATCTGCCACTAGCTTTATAAAACCTCTCCCGCCTCGATGACTAGACTCGTTCAATAGCGAGAACAACACGAAGGTAAAAAGTAAGTGCATTTCCGATGAACATATAAGCGGATTGATTTAGTTAAACGATTTAAACAGTATTTCATTAATTATTTATATTCATAGTTCATATCTCATATAGGAAGTCAATTTCGATAATAATTTTGAAACTCCACAACGAACAACGAGTTTTATTCACTGTTATCTCATTTTAATTATTCTGAATTAAATTTAATATTTCAACATATTTATTAATTACTTTCCTCTCAATAAATGCAAAAATTATTATTAATTTGCATTCGTTATTGTATAATATATCTGTCATCGTATTTATAAATATGATCCTGACAAATCTAACAAATCTTTTTTATTTTTTATTCAACGAATGAATTTTTGGGAAAAAAAGAAATATGTCGATCTGAAAATAACTGACTTAATATTGAATAGTAATAAAAGAGAGAGATATAATACGAATAACTTACCGAAATATCGACCCTCGTTGTGAATTTCGAGTTTCCA
This sequence comes from Mischocyttarus mexicanus, assembly GCA_023678845.1. NCBI lineage: Eukaryota > Metazoa > Arthropoda > Insecta > Hymenoptera > Vespidae > Mischocyttarus > Mischocyttarus mexicanus. The sequence goes on from JACGTP010001253.1 coordinate 3,833, forward strand.
CGTACCATGTGGTCTCTCGCCCCACGTGTGAACAGACATAAATGGCCATTGATTGAAACCAGCCTTCGATACGTCGTGCGGCCTTTTCGCTAGGAGAGTGCTCTTTGTACCCTGAGGAGAGGTTAGTTGTATCTGAAGATCCCCTCTTCTCGAAGCCACCAGCGACACCTTCGCCTACGATAAGAGCGTCCAGACGATCGTATCATAATTTGCTCTATTTCTCTCTCTCTCACTCTCTTTCTCATTCTAACGATCGTTCGGTAGTACTTACACGAAACGACCCTTTTCACAGGTCGACAATAAGTACCCGATACTGAAAGCCACTTTACGCTTTAAGAATCGTTTCTGAACGTTTTCATTGAGAATACTTCAGAAAGAGAAAGTGAAATTCGCCGAAATAATAGATATATAGGGTGTACCGCGAATCGATTTCGTTTAAATTCAATCTTACGAAGTTTATTATTCGATAGTTATCTCATATTGATTAACTTTCTTTTTTTCTCTTTTTTTTCCCCCATAGAATTTAACTTCATTAAAAGTTCTGAATAATTTTTGTAACTGAATACAGAGAAAAGAAATGTGAATGCGCCGTCAAGGAAGTTTATTTAGAAACGGAGTAAGTTATTTTCTGGTATAGAAAGAGAAAAATAAAAAGAAAAAAGTTAAATTCTATTTAATTGTTAGTTGTTAATATTTAAATCGAGAAATGATTTAAAAGTTGATTCAATAAAGAACCGTCGACGGAAAAAAACGTTAATCACAGATAATGAAAAACTGATTAAAGCTCTAGCATCGGAAGTATCGAGGGATTCGAGTTGGCTATAGCGTTGATTAAGAAAGAAAGTAATTAAATTCCAATCAATCTGGATAAGTCGGTAAACAGAATCTCGATTCGTGACGAGTTATTTACAGTTTGGCCGAGGCGAAAGACTTTCAAATTGTTAGAATTGTCTAAGGGAAATTAAACGATTGTTGTGAAGACATTTACGGGATTATTTTAAAAAGATACTTGCCTGTACGTGTTCGAGAAAATTAACTCCGCTGCATTCCTTCACGTGTAAATCGAGAACCAATTGACTCTTTGGTGGTATTGACCTTAAAAAAATAAACAAAATCCTTTTCAACTGTTGTTATATTTAATATTTCTTTTTTATTTTTATTTATATCAATCCTTAAAGAATAATCACTTTTTCCCTAATTTCTTAAAACTATTGTTTTCCCCCCATTTATTTTATTTATCTCAAAGATTAATAGTTTCCTTCTTATTTCGAGTAAAAAAAAAAAGAAATGTTCACTATTTATTGTAATAACAAATAACATTCTTTTCTCTCCTTTTCTTCTTTCTATTTTTATTTCTTTCCTCGAAATATCAAAAACTACGAATAGAAATCTATATCTAAGAACGGTGAGAGTGATGTTAATGTATCATACTACGGTTTCCTACGTTTTCCTTAGAGTTGTTTTACAAGGAAAACATTCGCTTCAAGAAGATTCCAGTTTCCCTCAAACGAATGTCTAATCTACAGAAAGCTTGTTTCCAAGACCCTTTCTTCTTCAGACAAGTTGACATATTACGATCATAAAGGGAAAAAAAGGATCAGTGTTTTTTTACATTTTTTTTTTTGTATTCGACTACAACCTTGTAAGAGTTTATTCGAAATAAATGAGAAACCTAACAATATATTCTGTCGAGCAAAATAAGCAAAGTTTACGATTTAAAGAATAATATCTAATTTCTGAAATTAAATGTTATTTTTTCGAGGAATAATAATAACCAATAATAGGGAAAAAGAAATCTCATTTTACCGTTCATCGTGATATAATCTTTTTCGCGTGTGATCATCATCAAATTTTCAAACTCGACAGTTTCTACATTTCGTTGAAATTGAAACATGAATTTTAACAGTTTTAATTACCTGCCCGAATGTGGGGCGGATACTTCACATTTGTGTTGTTCAGGAACTCTCCTCCATCTTCTAGCCAGACGTACCATTGCTGTGGCATCCATCAATCCATACCCGAAACTGTGACTCACTGGAGGATCAATAGATTTATATCCTTAGATTATTTTCAATTAAAAATATTTTAATAACTATTTACTTTTCTTTTAGGGGAAAAATTGTATTATATTTATCCGATAAGAGTATTATTATTATTATTATTATTATTATTATTATATTACTTTTAATTTACGAGAAAATGCATTCATTGTAATGGTATCTTTTCATCGAGATATTTCTTTATCACGCGCCGTGTATATATATATATATATATATATATATATATGTGTGTGTGTGTGTGTGTGTGCGCGTGTGTGCGTCTCTCGGTAAAATTTTGCTGACGTAAAATAAAAAAAAACGAAGAAAGAGAAAGAAAGAGAGAGATAGAGAGATAGATATAAAAACAAATCGGGGAAATGAATTTGAAAGAAAAATTCGAACGAAACTAGAAAGATTCGCATGCTTTGTTAGTTGAATTGTAAAACACGCTTATTGAAATCGAAGTATAAATGACAGACAACCAAAATTTTCTGACGTTTTTTGAATAAAGATTGTAACGTGAACTCCTGTATAAAGTTTTTAAGAATACCGATGCATGTGCGCTTCAAGCCTTCCGTCTTCCTGAATTCTTGGTATTTCAAAATGAAAAGTCGAGATAGAGAAAATTGGAGATTGAAATATTTTCCATTTAATTCAACAAGCTTTGACCGTACTACTACCTCAATCTCTAGGTTCTCTTGCCTTTCACTGTTTCTTCTTTTTTTTTTTTTTTTCTATTTCAAATTAACAAGCTTTTCATCTCGACAAAGTAACTTGCGTTAGAACAAAAATGTAAATACACATTAACCGTCGATGTGAATAAACATTTGTTATATCTATTTGACGCGGAGTGGTAATTAACTGAAAGAAAAATTATTAATGATAATGTGAGAAACAAAAAATTGAATATTTAAACAAATAATGAAAAATAATTGTTTTTCCTTTATATCATTTACTATATAAAATGTTACGAAGCACGTTAGATTTACGTAACGCGTGTTTAACCTCTTACCGAATCACTTACTTTTATATAAACGTTTAGAAAATAATATTATACCAGTTATAAAAGAAATATTAAAGTAAAAGTAATGAAAGGATAACATTATCATCGTTCTTTTTTTTTTATTTCAAACGAAATTTAATGAAAATTTATATATTACGATTAATCTTATATCGCGTATCAAATCTAGATTATAATTCAGCAAGGAATATAAATACAATTACTGATAATGAGTTAAAATTATATAACTTTAATCACCATGAAAAAAAAGAGTCTCTATTTAAGAAACAATATACTTTAAGCAACATTCTAATAAAAATAAAAAAAATGATAAGAAATCAAACTAACCGTTTCTCCCGACACCATTGGTGACCCAGTCTGGTGCTTTAAGATTGGCAGGTTTAGCTGTTCTCACAACGATATGTTGCATATCCCTCCACGTGAGTTCCCGATTTGCTTCTAATGCAAGTGCACATATTCCAGCTGCTAAAGGTGCCGATGCCGAAGTTCCAGTATGGCTGCTCGTACATTGATGATGAAGATCCGTAGTGACTACTTGTTTTTCACCAGTCGAACCAGAACTGTACGTTGTTGCGAGGGTTGACGAACAAGCTTCGCTATACCAAGGCACCAATCCATTCTCAGTTGCGCTGCTGATGGACAAAGTCCATATGCTGTTGGTGTACCCGTCGCAATTACAGTTATCGTGGTCTCTGCCACCATTACCAGATGCCCACACGAAGATCGAACCCTTCCCATCACGTCCCTGTTGATCAAACGTCACTGAGTTTGCAAGGCTTAATGATATAACTTGTATCATTGATGAGATCCCTCTATCTCTCTGTGCTTCCGATTCAACTTCATTAAATATGCAACGTTTGCTATATTGATGGATATCAAATACGAGTTAAATTACGCTTTTTTTGTTTAGTTTTTAAATATATAATGTTGATATATCTTGAAAATGTATTTAAAGTATAGAATATTCATAGTTTTCCTTGTTTTTTTTTTTATTTTGTTTTTATTATAAATCTATCTAATTTTAGTTTTTAAGAATTATTATTCATCATTATTTAATATAATTATCTTTAGTATTTTAATATAAATATTTTAATAAAATATTAAAAATATTATTAGAGTTTACAATGAAGATAATTTTTTCGACGTTATACCGTATATGATATCGTACGTGTTTATTGAAATAAATATTTATGATTATCTTTAATGTCGGATTAATTAGCACGACTTTTATATTACATACGACGAAAACACGAATGAAATTCTCGTATAGGGATTAAATATAAACGACTTAAGTGTTCTTAGCGAAATTATCAAATACACATGCGATTTATGTCAAAAAAAAAACATAACGTCGAATCTAGGTATACTTATGTATGTGTCTTACTACATACACAGTGGGATTATTATAAGATATGGAAATAACATTCGTAAGTTACCATATGAAAATCTTTTTCACTAGATAATTAATCATGAATCTGTCATAGATACGGGAAAAATTGTTCATGCATAAAAAATATATACCGTTTAGTTTAAAAAAAATTTGCGTAAAAATAAACAAATTTCCAAATAAATAATTTGATTCGATAAATGTATGATTAAACGTTTGCAAAAAAACAAAAAGAAGAAAAAAAAACACCGAAAAGAATACGCTTGTAGATATTATTACAAATTTTGGTATATTCTCGAGTAAAAATGATATTAATTGAAGGCTATATTATTCATTAGCTTAGAATAATCGATGAAGCTACTTTATTCGTTGTTGAAGTTAATTAAAATTTTGAGAATTGGAATGTTAACTTCCAACAGGCCTTTACCCAGAGGCTAAGTATCGAAGGAAGCGTAGCACGAACGCAATTTCGCTATACGACGAGGATCATCGAAATTGTTTTCTGAAAGGAACTTCAATATTGTTCTCTTCGCTTTTGGCGGACAAAGGAGTGCATCTTTGTAATATATATACTACTATTCGATATAAAGGATGGTTGAAGACGTTCTCAAAAGAACTTCTATCTATCTCACTACTAACCATAAGACAGCGGTGTTCCGTTCGATTGATCATTTAAAATGCAAATACAAAATCAAATAATACATAATAAAACAATCAAAGTAAAACAATCAAAGTAAAACAATCAAAGTAAAACAATCAAAGTAAAACAATCAAAGTTAAATAAAAATTAACGAATAGTTAAAATTGTCGATTTATTTATTGTAAGATTGGCATTTAAAAATGTATTCAACGTTTCCAATATATATATATATGTAAATATTAATTTACAGAACAATGATATCCATTTATAATAATCTCATTGAATAAAAGAAAATCATTTAACTGTAAACCTCGTCGAATAATTATCTGTAAATTACCACCAACCGTAGTATAGCGGTTAATACTAACTGGTCAATCATTGGCCTATATCCCAGATGATTTCATCGAATAGTTGGAAGTTTGTTTATTGTTGTTTCCTTTCTTTTTTTTTTTTAAGAGTGTCTCTTGAATGAGTATTATTAAAAAATGAGTCGCAAAATGTTCGCTTGAGTATACTCGTAAAAAGAGTCCGAGTATGTATTAAAAAGGGAGATCCGTAAATCGCGGACCAAAACTCAGTAAAGTGTGTTCTCATACACGAGTAAATTTATTTAGCGGATTATGGAAAATCCGAAGGGGCATTGCTGAAGGCAGAGCTTGGTACTACTAGCGGCAAAAAAAAAAAAGGAAAAAAAAGGAAAAAAAAGGAAAAAAAAGAAAAAAAAAGAAAAAATGAAAAAAAAAAAAGAAAGAAAGAAGGAAGAGGAAAATTTATTCGACCGTGACTACCGATCGATATGCGCATACGTGAAGGCATTTAAAAAAGAATATTACATATCGGAAACGAGCAATATGGAAAGAGGACTTATTTTTTCCTTCAAATTGCTATATAAGCGTTTTCAAATTTTTTTTCAGCGAAGAGAGAGAGAGAGAGAGAGAGATTAATATAATAAAATTGATTAGAATAAGTATAATGAACTATGACTTCTATCGTCGTTGCAGGTTTGGAATAAAATAAGTTACGGTCACGAGATGATAATTAATGTTTAGATTATTTTCGTAACTTGTTATTAAAGTATTATTTTTATCATATACCGACGAGTAGTTTCGAAAAAGAAGAACGAATAATTGAACTTATTAAAAAAGAAAGAAGAGATAAATTGACTTTTGACGTAGTTGAAAAATAATTTAGCACGATCTGACCTTTCGAAGTAATTAATTCGCGATATTATTCTCGGTTTTTCTCGGCAACACTTTGACAATGCTAACGTGAGAAACGACGTTTCATATTCGTTTCAATTTTTTTCTTTCTTTTTATAATAAGATTTAAGTTTTATCTATCCTTATTTCTATTTTTCGAACGATGCTTTAACGAGTTTTCGCGCCCAAAGTACCTTTTAATATTTGCATATGACTTACGGCCACATTGCACCGGAGTGAGTTTAAAATGGTAATGCGTGCGGGTAGAGGAGAATTTTGGTTCGGGGTAACTTAAAAGCACCCAATTAGAAACTTTCCAAGAGTTGACCTCCACCTTTCCCTCAGAGTCTATTAAGGTGACTCTGGTAGCTTCGAGGACTACTTCAATGTGACTACTCTTTTTTCTTTTCTTCTTCTTCCTTCTTCTTCTTCTACTTTCCTATTTCTCTCTTTTTATCTAATCGAATTATGTCTATCGTCAGTTCTTGACGATCTTACGACGGAACTGTTTAGAAAAAAAATTTAGACAATTTTTTTGTCTAATTGAATTACCCAATTACGATATTTGTTTAGCATCACCATGATTTATAATAATCGATTGATCGTTTAACGATAAAACACAAGTACTCTTCTAACCACCGTATAAAGAAAGTGTCTACTACGAAGAAGTTTTTTCTTAAAGATTCTAAGACTGTCTGTGGGTTTACGAAAAGCTCGTAAACTTTCACAGTAGTTCTACCCCCGAGTTGTCGAACTTTTCGAATTCTTGAAAGTGTTAAGAAGAAGTCGAAGAAGAGAAAGTGACATGTATATTTTCTACGTTGAAATTCTTTCCATGAAATTTTCTGTGGAAGATATCGGCTTACTGTATGTATATCTTACTTTCATGACATTTTGAAGGAATACCTAGTTTCCTTAAAAACTTTCAATGTTTAGGGAACTCACTTTAACGTTAGTAAACTTGTTATTACAATTTGTCTATGGGTATTCTTCTTAAAATGATGGAGAATAAAAATAAACCGAGATTAAAAGTCGCGGGTATTCAATGAAAATACTCGACAAATTCGTATCTTAATTTAGAATAATATCACTAAAATATACATATTTATAAAGATACCAAAGTAAAAAAAACTTGAACGATTTACTTTCATTTGTACAGTTACCCAGCAACTTATACAAATTTATGAAGTTTACTACAAAATTCATTTACAGATAGATCCTCTTTTTAGAAACACACTTATCTACGATAAAAGAGTGAACGACCTTATCGCAATGTTTCTCAACGTACATATACACATATATTTAAACTGTATATACTATATTTACGAAAGATAGGAAATTTAAAAAAAAAAGAAGGAGAAATCTTTAATTCACGTGAATATCTTAAAATTCAAATAGAAAACATTTACGTCGTTCTTCGTAATAAATAATTGAATTTAAATGATCTTTTTGTTCTTTAAAATTTATTCAACACTATTGTAATCCCCAGATCGAACTAATACAAAATGAAAGAAAAAATCAATTGTTCCAAATTCTCGAATGAGGTTATTTTTATTATTACCAACACGTATCACGATTAACGAAC
>JACGTP010001254.1:0-11699 GCA_023678845.1 Mischocyttarus mexicanus
GCTAAACGAAGCGAGGAGTATAGCACATCTACGGTTCTTGTCCGATGCACGTAAACAACATGAAATTAATAATACATTTATCGAGAACATGAGTAATGCAAGTGATGCAATCAACAAGCGAATCATTAATATTCCGTCATGAATGAATAAACTCTTACAAGCGCATCAGTATTTATACGTCTATCCGCGGAAAAAAACATCAATAAATAATCAAGCGAGTTGCATGGTTGTTGATAAGGGTTAAAAAAAATATAATATATTATACAGAAAAAATTAAATAATGTAATTCTTGTAATTTGAGCCAAGAAGGTTCGACTTATCGGAAAAAGAAAAAAGAAAAACAAACCAAAATATGACGTTTTGAGAAACGAAGAAAAATAAGAAAAGTATAATGGCATATGCAAGGTGAAGAAGGTGGTGGTATAGGACAATAAATCAGGGTAGAAACAAAGCCAATGGCTATTACAGCAATTACGGCCAAGTGCAGTTTACAATGAATAGAACGGCGAAACAATAAGTGAAAATGATAAAAAAGGAAAGATAAAAATGTAAGTTCTACTAGATTGAATCCCTCGGTACTTCGAATGACCATAGGATATTTGCTTATACTACTATGTGCATTCTCTTTTTACTTCCCTCTGTGTTTTTTTTTTATTGTCTCTTTTCTACACACATTGTCCACCACTACTGAAAATACAAAGTGTAACGAAAGAAGTAGACAAAAAATGAAAAAAATAGAAAAGAGATCGTGCCGAGATGCATCCATGAACGTCGAATGACGCTTGAAAATATAAAAGCTGAAATGGTTTCAATGGCAATGAAAAATATAACGACCTGGTTTCCGTCATGAATGAATAATAGTCGCTCGATTAGACTCTTCAATTCTTGACCAACCGTCCGATGTAATTACCGAATAGGAAATCTCGCATATTCACGAAATTGAGATACGAGTCAATCGATATCTGATATTACCAGGTTAAATATCACGGTTCTTGAATTGGCTATAACGATTTATTAGAAATATGAATAAAAATATTAAAGACGATTATAATATTTCGATATAATTTTAAGAAAATAGATATATATATGTACAGATCAAATCAATAATTTCCAGGCCAATACTCTGATTTTAAATTGAATCGATATACGCGAGTAAGTTACGTCATTGTACGATGGAACAACTCAGCTCGATCTTGGCAAATGCATCAATCAAATAGGGGTACCCTTATCCAACTGTAGATTCCTAGGATCGAATTGTTCGTCTTGTAATAAATCCAATCCCTTAGCTCTAGTTGCGTGTTGTTGCCCAGCTCCACGAGCACCAGCATAAACAGGATAAAGAGGATAGAGTTGTTGGATCTTTGGATATTGTTGAAAAATCGCTGGAACTTTATTGGTAGCTGCTTTGGCAGCTGGTTCCATTAGGATTAAACCTCTTTGAAGAGACGATGAGATGGTGACAGGTTCGATGATTTTTTGCCTAGTTGTTAAGACCGTAGTAGCTTTAATTCTAGGAGATGGACTAGTTCGAACTGTAGTCGCAGTGATAGGGCTTGGTGTACTCCTTCCCCTTGGTCTGAACGTGATCAATCTAACTTCACCGGCTATAGCAGGACCTCTTATAGATGTCAATCCTCTTAAAGTTTGTACCGTTGGTCTGGGAGTTGGACGATTTGCAGATTTTCCATTCTTGTGTTGCCCTCTAACCTTGTTCTTCCTTTGCGATTGAAGTTGAGCATTAACCACATACGGTGGACTAAGACTACCTGTCTTTTCAGCCTTATGCTGTGATTGTTTGCTTTTAGAAGATGCCGTCAATGAATTTTGTGTCTTGGTGAAAGTAGTTTCTCGCGGTTTAACGAAAGGTCTTCGTGGTATGCTCATACTGGCAGGATTGTAAAGCGCATATTCCGTCCGATCTGGTAACGTTGATGTCCCGTAGAAGATTAACGCCCATTCGTGTAGAGTCGCACGGCCTGGATTCGTCATCGATAAGAGCAGCAGGAAAACAAGCCAAGGGTTGAACGATTACGAGACCGGTATATAGAGAATATTTGTGGTTTACGATAAATATCCGAAAGCTGTCGCAGATATTTGATTTATACGGTCAGTGGTACGTGTGTTCAGTAAAAAAAAAAAATATGGAAGGAATAAAAAGATACAATATTTATTTGAAGCTGGATCCCCTATTCTATATGGATCGATTAATCGGATCCATTCGTATCTATCATCTAACTTGGAGAAATCTCTTCCACCGTATTGTAGTTTATGAATTTTCGATTCACGTTAGCAAACATGAACCATCATCTATATATCCACGCTGAGAGATAGGAATTTGAATTAACGCAAGGACGCGTTTCGATTGCTCAAGAGCAATTGCCTGAATCTCTAAAACGTCTGGAATACGTAACGCACCACTTGGATACAATACCTTGCAAGCGTTTTGGTGTACACATTAGCACAAGGTCCGCATTTATGTACGAAGGAATAGAGAGAATACCAAGGATGAGAATGAAACTGAATTTAGGGACGAAGTGAAGGATTTAGTTAGGTTGCTACTAGTATAATAGTAGTCCAAGTTAGCGTTAAACGCAAGCTATGCGTAACTATCAGCTTTAATCGGATTCCAAGAGATCTTAACTTGAAGTTTAGCTTTGTACAAGGTTAGCAGAGCTTCTTCCGTCGCTATACGATCCCTCTTGACCGCGTATCATCGTCATTGATGCTTTGAACGAAGAATAAAGAGGAAGCACCAGCTTCCATCGGGGCCGTAGTTTGAATACGAAATTATCTTTAGATACGATAATGCGAGCCACTCGTCGTCTATATACGAGTTACGACCTACCTCAGCGTTTTCTCGATAAGGAGAAGCGCCCACGTGATCTTGACACCGATAGACTTTCGAGACGCGGAGGTTTCGCTGAATCTGACACGACCCGCTTTTTGTACTAGGATCGATTCAAACCGGATCCGTTCGTGATGTGACTTGGAAATCGTAGGGAGTTACCCTTTTTCTCTTCTTTTTCCTTTTTTTTTTCTTTTTTTGTTATATACTCAACACACATGACCGAGAAGTAGAATATTATTTATGTTCCTTTCCTATTCTCTCTACCACCAACGGGGTTTTTGCATTACTTTCTTTTTTTTTTCTTACTATTTGACAGTAACATACGAAAGAATTTCATCATTGATTCGTTGATAATTCGCATAAGCTACATACGTTATATCGTTTGGAAAATTATTATACCAGAAGGTACTCTACGCGAATATCGACATCTGCCACTAGCTTTATAAAACCTCTCCCGCCTCGATGACTAGACTCGTTCAATAGCGAGAACAACACGAAGGCAAAAAGTAAGTGCATTTCCGATGAACATATAAGCGGATTGATTTAGTTAAACGATTTAAACAGTATTTCATTAATTATTTATATTCATAGTTCATATCTCATATAGGAAGTCAATTTCGATAATAATTTTGAAACTCCACAACGAACAACGAGTTTTATTCACTGTTATCTCATTTTAATTATTCTGAATTAAATTTAATATTTCAACATATTTATTAATTACTTTCCTCTCAATAAATGCAAAAATTATTATTAATTTGCATTCGTTATTGTATAATATATCTGTCATCGTATTTATAAATATGATCCTGACAAATCTAACAAATCTTTTTTATTTTTTATTCAACGAATGAATTTTTGGGAAAAAAAGAAATATGTCGATCTGAAAATAACTGACTTAATATTGAATAGTAATAAAAGAGAGAGATATAATACGAATAACTTACCGAAATATCGACCCTCGTTGTGAATTTCGAGTTTCCACGTACCATGTGGTCTCTCGCCCCACGTGTGAACAGACATAAATGGCCATTGATTGAAACCAGCCTTCGATACGTCGTGCGGCCTTTTCGCTAGGAGAGTGCTCTTTGTACCCTGAGGAGAGGTTAGTTGTATCTGAAGATCCCCTCTTCTCGAAGCCACCAGCGACACCTTCGCCTACGATAAGAGCGTCCAGACGATCGTATCATAATTTGCTCTATTTCTCTCTCTCTCACTCTCTTTCTCATTCTAACGATCGTTCGGTAGTACTTACACGAAACGACCCTTTTCACAGGTCGACAATAAGTACCCGATACTGAAAGCCACTTTACGCTTTAAGAATCGTTTCTGAACGTTTTCATTGAGAATACTTCAGAAAGAGAAAGTGAAATTCGCCGAAATAATAGATATATAGGGTGTACCGCGAATCGATTTCGTTTAAATTCAATCTTACGAAGTTTATTATTCGATAGTTATCTCATATTGATTAACTTTCTTTTTTTCTCTTTTTTTTCCCCCATAGAATTTAACTTCATTAAAAGTTCTGAATAATTTTTGTAACTGAATACAGAGAAAAGAAATGTGAATGCGCCGTCAAGGAAGTTTATTTAGAAACGGAGTAAGTTATTTTCTGGTATAGAAAGAGAAAAAATAAAAAGAAAAAAGTTAAATTCTATTTAATTGTTAGTTGTTAATATTTAAATCGAGAAATGATTTAAAAGTTGATTCAATAAAGAACCGTCGACGGAAAAAAACGTTAATCACAGATAATGAAAAACTGATTAAAGCTCTAGCATCGGAAGTATCGAGGGATTCGAGTTGGCTATAGCGTTGATTAAGAAAGAAAGTAATTAAATTCCAATCAATCTGGATAAGTCGGTAAACAGAATCTCGATTCGTGACGAGTTATTTACAGTTTGGCCGAGGCGAAAGACTTTCAAATTGTTAGAATTGTCTAAGGGAAATTAAACGATTGTTGTGAAGACATTTACGGGATTATTTTAAAAAGATACTTGCCTGTACGTGTTCGAGAAAATTAACTCCGCTGCATTCCTTCACGTGTAAATCGAGAACCAATTGACTCTTTGGTGGTATTGACCTTAAAAAAATAAACAAAATCCTTTTCAACTGTTGTTATATTTAATATTTCTTTTTTATTTTTATTTATATCAATCATTAAAGAATAATCACTTTTTCCCTAATTTCTTAAAACTATTGTTTTCCCCCCATTTATTTTATTTATCTCAAAGATTAATAGTTTCCTTCTTATTTCAAGTAAAAAAAAAAAGAAATGTTCACTATTTATTGTAATAACAAATAACATTCTTTTCTCTCCTTTTCTTCTTTCTATTTTTATTTCTTTCCTCGAAATATCAAAAACTACGAATAGAAATCCATATCTAAGAACGGTGAGAGTGATGTTAATGTATCATACTACGGTTTCCTACGTTTTCCTTAGAGTTGTTTTACAAGGAAAACATTCGCTTCAAGAAGATTCCAGTTTCCCTCAAACGAATGTCTAATCTACAGAAAGCTTGTTTCCAAGACCCTTTCTTCTTCAGACAAGTTGACATATTACGATCATAAAGGGAAAAAAAGGATCAGTGTTTTTTTACATTTTTTTTTTTGTATTCGACTACAACCTTGTAAGAGTTTATTCGAAATAAATGAGAAACCTAACAATATATTCTGTCGAGCAAAATAAGCAAAGTTTACGATTTAAAGAATAATATCTAATTTCTGAAATTAAATGTTATTTTTTCGAGGAATAATAATAACCAATAATAGGGAAAAAGAAATCTCATTTTACCGTTCATCGTGATATAATCTTTTTCGCGTGTGATCATCATCAAATTTCCAAACTCGACAGTTTCTACATTTCGTTGAAATTGAAACATGAATTTTAACAGTTTTAATTACCTGCCCGAATGTGGGGCGGATACTTCACATTTGTGTTGTTCAGGAACTCTCCTCCATCTTCTAGCCAGACGTACCATTGCTGTGGCATCCATCAATCCATACCCGAAACTGTGACTCACTGGAGGATCAATAGATTTATATCCTTAGATTATTTTCAATTAAAAATATTTTAATAACTATTTACTTTTCTTTTAGGGGAAAAATTGTATTATATTTATCCGATAAGAGTATTATTATTATTATTATTATTATTATTATTATATTACTTTTAATTTACGAGAAAATGCATTCATTGTAATGGTATCTTTTCATCGAGATATTTCTTTATCACGCGCCGTGTATATATATATATATATATATATATATATATGTGTGTGTGTGTGTGTGTGTGCGCGTGTGTGCGTCTCTCGGTAAAATTTTGCTGACGTAAAATAAAAAAAACGAAGAAAGAGAAAGAAAGAGAGAGATAGAGAGATAGATATAAAAACAAATCGGGGAAATGAATTTGAAAGAAAAATTCGAACGAAACTAGAAAGATTCGCATGCTTTGTTAGTTGAATTGTAAAACACGCTTATTGAAATCGAAGTATAAATGACAGACAACCAAAATTTTCTGACGTTTTTTGAATAAAGATTGTAACGTGAACTCCTGTATAAAGTTTTTAAGAATACCGATGCATGTGCGCTTCAAGCCTTCCGTCTTCCTGAATTCTTGGTATTTCAAAATGAAAAGTCGAGATAGAGAAAATTGGAGATTGAAATATTTTCCATTTAATTCAACAAGCTTTGACCGTACTACTACCTCAATCTCTAGGTTCTCTTGCCTTTCACTGTTTCTTCTTTTTTTTTTTTTTTTCTATTTCAAATTAACAAGCTTTTCATCTCGACAAAGTAACTTGCGTTAGAACAAAAATGTAAATACACATTAACCGTCGATGTGAATAAACATTTGTTATATCTATTTGACGCGGAGTGGTAATTAACTGAAAGAAAAATTATTAATGATAATGTGAGAAACAAAAAATTGAATATTTAAACAAATAATGAAAAATAATTGTTTTTCCTTTATATCATTTACTATATAAAATGTTACGAAGCACGTTAGATTTACGTAACGCGTGTTTAACCTCTTACCGAATCACTTACTTTTATATAAACGTTTAGAAAATAATATTATACCAGTTATAAAAGAAATATTAAAGTAAAAGTAATGAAAGGATAACATTATCATCGTTCTTTTTTTTTTATTTCAAACGAAATTTAATGAAAATTTATATATTACGATTAATCTTATATCGCGTATCAAATCTAGATTATAATTCAGCAAGGAATATAAATACAATTACTGATAATGAGTTAAAATTATATAACTTTAATCACCATGAAAAAAAAGAGTCTCTATTTAAGAAACAATATACTTTAAGCAACATTCTAATAAAAATAAAAAAAATGATAAGAAATCAAACTAACCGTTTCTCCCGACACCATTGGTGACCCAGTCTGGTGCTTTAAGATTGGCAGGTTTAGCTGTTCTCACAACGATATGTTGCATATCCCTCCACGTGAGTTCCCGATTTGCTTCTAATGCAAGTGCACATATTCCAGCTGCTAAAGGTGCCGATGCCGAAGTTCCAGTATGGCTGCTCGTACATTGATGATGAAGATCCGTAGTGACTACTTGTTTTTCACCAGTCGAACCAGAACTGTACGTTGTTGCGAGGGTTGACGAACAAGCTTCGCTATACCAAGGCACCAATCCATTCTCAGTTGCGCTGCTGATGGACAAAGTCCATATGCTGTTGGTGTACCCGTCGCAATTACAGTTATCGTGGTCTCTGCCACCATTACCAGATGCCCACACGAAGATCGAACCCTTCCCATCACGTCCCTGTTGATCAAACGTCACTGAGTTTGCAAGGCTTAATGATATAACTTGTATCATTGATGAGATCCCTCTATCTCTCTGTGCTTCCGATTCAACTTCATTAAATATGCAACGTTTGCTATATTGATGGATATCAAATACGAGTTAAATTACGCTTTTTTTGTTTAGTTTTTAAATATATAATGTTGATATATCTTGAAAATGTATTTAAAGTATAGAATATTCATAGTTTTCCTTGTTTTTTTTTTTATTTTGTTTTTATTATAAATCTATCTAATTTTAGTTTTTAAGAATTATTATTCATCATTATTTAATATAATTATCTTTAGTATTTTAATATAAATATTTTAATAAAATATTAAAAATATTATTAGAGTTTACAATGAAGATAATTTTTTCGACGTTATACCGTATATGATATCGTACGTGTTTATTGAAATAAATATTTATGATTATCTTTAATGTCGGATTAATTAGCACGACTTTTATATTACATACGACGAAAACACGAATGAAATTCTCGTATAGGGATTAAATATAAACGACTTAAGTGTTCTTAGCGAAATTATCAAATACACATGCGATTTATGTCAAAAAAAAAACATAACGTCGAATCTAGGTATACTTATGTATGTGTCTTACTACATACACAGTGGGATTATTATAAGATATGGAAATAACATTCGTAAGTTACCATATGAAAATCTTTTTCACTAGATAATTAATCATGAATCTGTCATAGATACGGGAAAAATTGTTCATGCATAAAAAATATATACCGTTTAGTTTAAAAAAAATTTGCGTAAAAATAAACAAATTTCCAAATAAATAATTTGATTCGATAAATGTATGATTAAACGTTTGCAAAAAAACAAAAAGAAGAAAAAAAAACACCGAAAAGAATACGCTTGTAGATATTATTACAAATTTTGGTATATTCTCGAGTAAAAATGATATTAATTGAAGGCTATATTATTCATTAGCTTAGAATAATCGATGAAGCTACTTTATTCGTTGTTGAAGTTAATTAAAATTTTGAGAATTGGAATGTTAACTTCCAACAGGCCTTTACCCAGAGGCTAAGTATCGAAGGAAGCGTAGCACGAACGCAATTTCGCTATACGACGAGGATCATCGAAATTGTTTTCTGAAAGGAACTTCAATATTGTTCTCTTCGCTTTTGGCGGACAAAGGAGTGCATCTTTGTAATATATATACTACTATTCGATATAAAGGATGGTTGAAGACGTTCTCAAAAAAACTTCTATCTATCTCACTACTAACCATAAGACAGCGGTGTTCCGTTCGATTGATCATTTAAAATGCAAATACAAAATCAAATAATACATAATAAAACAATCAAAGTAAAACAATCAAAGTAAAACAATCAAAGTAAAACAATCAAAGTAAAACAATCAAAGTTAAATAAAAATTAACGAATAGTTAAAATTGTCGATTTATTTATTGTAAGATTGGCATTTAAAAATGTATTCAACGTTTCCAATATATATATATGTAAATATTAATTTACAGAACAATGATATCCATTTATAATAATCTCATTGAATAAAAGAAAATCATTTAACTGTAAACCTCGTCGAATAATTATCTGTAAATTACCACCAACCATAGTATAGCGGTTAATACTAACTGGTCAATCATTGGCCTATATCCCAGATGATTTCATCGAATAGTTGGAAGTTTGTTTATTGTTGTTTCCTTTCTTTTTTTTTTTAAGAGTGTCTCTTGAATGAGTATTATTAAAAAATGAGTCGCAAAATGTTCGCTTGAGTATACTCGTAAAAAGAGTCCGAGTATGTATTAAAAAGGGAGATCCGTAAATCGCGGACCAAAACTCAGTAAAGTGTGTTCTCATACACGAGTAAATTTATTTAGCGGATTATGGAAAATCCGAAGGGGCATTGCTGAAGGCAGAGCTTGGTACTACTAGCGGCAAAAAAAAAATGGAAAAAAAAGGAAAAAAAAGGAAAAAAAAGAAAAAAAAAGAAAAAATGAAAAAAAAAAAAGAAAGAAAGAAGGAAGAGGAAAATTTATTCGACCGTGACTACCGATCGATATGCGCATACGTGAAGGCATTTAAAAAAGAATATTACATATCGGAAACGAGCAATATGGAAAGAGGACTTATTTTTTCCTTCAAATTGCTATATAAGCGTTTTCAAATTTTTTTTCAGCGAAGAGAGAGAGAGAGAGAGAGAGATTAATATAATAAAATTGATTAGAATAAGTATAATGAACTATGACTTCTATCGTCGTTGCAGGTTTGGAATAAAATAAGTTACGGTCACGAGATGATAATTAATGTTTAGATTATTTTCGTAACTTGTTATTAAAGTATTATTTTTATCATATACCGACGAGTAGTTTCGAAAAAGAAGAACGAATAATTGAACTTATTAAAAAAGAAAGAAGAGATAAATTGACTTTTGACGTAGTTGAAAAATAATTTAGCACGATCTGACCTTTCGAAGTAATTAATTCGCGATATTATTCTCGGTTTTTCTCGGCAACACTTTGACAATGCTAACGTGAGGAACGACGTTTCATATTCGTTTCAATTTTTTTCTTTCTTTTTATAATAAGATTTAAGTTTTATCTATCCTTATTTCTATTTTTCGAACGATGCTTTAACGAGTTTTCGCGCCCAAAGTACCTTTTAATATTTGCATATGACTTACGGCCACATTGCACCGGAGTGAGTTTAAAATGGTAATGCGTGCGGGTAGAGGAGAATTTTGGTTCGGGGTAACTTAAAAGCACCCAATTAGAAACTTTCCAAGAGTTGACCTCCACCTTTCCCTCAGAGTCTATTAAGGTGACTCTGGTAGCTTCGAGGACTACTTCAATGTGACTACTCTTTTTTCTTTTCTTCTTCTTCCTTCTTCTTCTTCTACTTTCCTATTTCTCTCTTTTTATCTAATCGAATTATGTCTATCGTCAGTTCTTGACGATCTTACGACGGAACTGTTTAGAAAAAAAATTTAGACAATTTTTTTGTCTAATTGAATTACCCAATTACGATATTTGTTTCGCATCACCATGATTTATAATAATCGATTGATCGTTTAACGATAAAACACAAGTACTCTTCTAACCACCGTATAAAGAAAGTGTCTACTACGAAGAAGTTTTTTCTTAAAGATTCTAAGACTGTCTGTGGGTTTACGAAAAGCTCGTAAACTTTCACAGTAGTTCTACCCCCGAGTTGTCGAACTTTTCGAATTCTTGAAAGTGTTAAGAAGAAGTCGAAGAAGAGAAAGTGACATGTATATTTTCTACGTTGAAATTCTTTCCATGAAATTTTCTGTGGAAGATATCGGCTTACTGTATGTATATCTTACTTTCATGACATTTTGAAGGAATACCTAGTTTTCTTAAAAACTTTCAATGTTTAGGGAACTCACTTTAACGTTAGTAAACTTGTTATTACAATTTGTCTATGGGTATTCTTCTTAAAATGATGGAGAATAAAAATAAACCGAGATTAAAAGTTGCGGGTATTCAATGAAAATACTCGACAAATTCGTATCTTAATTTAGAATAATATCACTAAAATATACATATTTATAAAGATACCAAAGTAAAAAAAACTTGAACGATTTACTTTCATTTGTACAGTTACCCAGCAACTTATACAAATTTATGAAGTTTACTACAAAATTCATTTACAGATAGATCCTCTTTTTAGAAACACACTTATCTACGATAAAAGAGTGAACGATCTTATCGCAATGTTTCTCAACGTACATATACACATATATTTAAACTGTATATACTATATTTACGAAAGATAGGAAATTTAAAAAAAAAAGAAGGAGAAATCTTTAATTCACGTGAATATCTTAAAATTCAAATAGAAAACATTTACGTCGTTCTTCGTAATAAATAATTGAATTTAAATGATCTTTTTGTTCTTTAAAATTTATTCAACACTATTGTAATCCCCAGATCGAACTAATACAAAATGAAAGAAAAAATCAATTGTTCCAAATTCTCAAATGAGGTTATTTTTATTATTACCAACACGTATCACGATTAACGAAC
>JACGTP010001255.1:0-11693 GCA_023678845.1 Mischocyttarus mexicanus
ACGAGGACAACCTGCAAAGATTGCTGTACAGATTTGAAACAACAGCCAAAAAATTTAATCTCAACATTTCTGTACATAAGACAAAGTCGCTCACAATATCTAAAGAGCCAAGAAGATGCAAACTTGCAGTTAATGGACTTAGCGTCGAACAGGTGATGAAATTCCGCTACTTAGGAGTCAATATAACTAGCAGTAAGAACATCATAGAAGAAGTACGAGCTCAAACAAGGAAAGCAGCAATAGTATCCGGCTGTCTTAGAGACATAATTTGGCGCAACAAGTACATGAGCATCAACTGCAAGTCTCGTATTTACAAGACCTGTGTAAGGCCAATTATGTCATATGCCATTGAAGCAAGAGCCGAAACCGCTGCTACTAAGAGACTACTAAGGAGCACAGAAATGAAGACCCTACGTTCCATCTCTGGCAAAACACTGTTAGACCGCCATCGCAACGAAGATATAAGATAAGAGTGCAATGTCCAAGATATAGTGCGCTGGGCCCGCCAAAGAAGGAGAGAATGGAGGGATCACGTTGCGAGAATGGAGAACAACCGTCTGCCTAAGATAGCACAAACACAGAAGCCAAACTCGAGCAGGCTACCGGGAAGACCTTGCAAACGATGGTGTGAAAGCTGGACCTCCTCGTCGCAGGAGGTATAAAAATACAGAAAGAATAAAAGTTGGAGAAAAAACAGGACAATGTCCTAAACTAAGAAGAAGAAGAAGACTTAGAATATCCCTGAGGTCTGTCAGTACGATATCTGCATGACAGTCGCGCATTCCTAGGTTTATTTTACAGAGTTATTTAACCCTTTCCTTTCCTTGTCCATTCCGCTGGTGTGACGCCACTGAACAAGGCACCGTTTTGCTCTTTGCCGGTCGGTAGTCTAGTGCATAACAGCTGTTTCATTATGTGAAAACTATGATATTACATGAAGAATATGAAAATATTGCATTCTATGAAGAATGTGAAAATGAGTATATTGTATGAATATTTAGTTAGGTATTGTAAGCAACACCCGTTACACAGATCATCACGAGACATCGAGAATAGTCAGCACCTGTACACACAAGTCGTTGCGCAGCCGCGGTCTTTAGTCAGCATTAGTAAAGATATGGTTACTTCTCATTTCAATCTCTACTGCTAGGTGAGTACCATCACATTTATTTTATTGTGGTTTCTCAATTTTTCAAACATTTTCTGCTTTTCTCTGCCCTTTGGGGCACTGTGTTTTAGATTGCTCTCTACCTCCGTGGCTCATGCTTTTGTTAAATAATAAACTTTGGTGCTTTCCTCAACCGCCACGGAGTTACCGGTGAAATGCTATGTGGTTTTCCGCATAACCTAACAATTTAAAGAATTTTTTTACGCAACTGTCAACACTTTCCTTAAGACGTGTCTCCGTGCTGCTACAGGTGTTAGTGGCTCTTCATGTCTTCATTACCTTCATTATCGCTCCCACCCCTGATTGGCGGACACTTAGCTCTTGGTGCAAAGGCGCTTATCATCATCTTATGACGAGTTTTAAAAACCACACTCTACCGAGCATCATCGACTCGTCTTCTAATACCTCACATATCGATTTATCAAGTGTCGGTAAAGTAGATCTTCCTGACAGCTCTTTATAAAAGAGAAAGGATCTCCGCATGACGTCGCGACGCTTTCACAAGTGCTCTAAAACCATTGCTCTAGATTACTTATCGTGCTTAGTTTGCCTTAAATTCTTTCATTGATGTTGTTGTGCAACTTATCTTAAGAAAAAGACAGCTAGTGAGTGCTGTAAAAGCAAGTTTTGTAATCTTCTGGTTAGCCTTTCATCAAATATAACTACAGTGAGCGTTTCGACTATATCTTCGAACCTTACTGGAGGCGGATGGCAGGATCCTTTTCAGCAAATCTTTGATAAACTTGATTCGGTTGAAGCAAGATTGGTCAATTTTATCTTGGATCAATCAGAAATCAACATATCTATCCCTGAAAAAATTAGTGGCATGCCAAGTTTATTTAAGAAGATCGAAGAGTACGAAAAACTTTTGCGGAAACTGACCGATCAGAATGTTGCTCTGAAACATGAAATTGATTTGTTGAAATCATCGATTTGACTCCGAATCTTACATCTATGTGTTCTTCTAAGTTTGTTTTAGCTGGCATTCTTGACGAATTTGATAGTAGTGTTTAACTGGCTACGCGTAAAGTTTTTTTATCTTTTGGCGTGAACTATCTTCTACCCGATGTCTTGGGAATACGCCTTAGCAAATTTGTCGACAAACCTTTGCTGCATCTGTTTCTCAGTCTAATTCACTGGTAGTTTTTCTTAAATCTTTTCAGGTTTGAGATTTCATAATTAGCAAAAAGCGTAAAAAACGCAGTTTACCCATTAGTGATGTTTTTGATATCCAAAAATCTGGCAATGTGTTTGTCAACGAACTTCTTCCTTCTGATCAATATAATTTACTGCTGTTTACTAAGGTTGAGGCTAATGCCAATGATTATAAATATGTATGCGTTCGTTCTGGACCTATTTTTGTAAAACGCGGTGATGGGTCTAAAGTAATAAATGTCAATTCTGTCACTGATCTGGTGCGTTTAGTTTGAAAAATAGGAGATTATTTTTTCTTGGCTTGTATGTTTTCAGAATTCTTCAAAATCAAGCAATCGAATATATAGATGAATTATTTATCAGAAGAGATCCTATATTAAAAAGTTCCTCTAGACTTACTGCATCTGAGTGCTTTTCTATTCCTCTTTATCGAACTTCTTGTTTCCAGAACTCTTTTCATCTTTCTGCTGTGTACTTCTGGCACTCTTTTCCTTTTACCCTAACATTGTTGCGACCGTATGTGGCTTTTAGGGCCTATCTTTTTTCATATCTGTTTTCTCTGTAGTAATATGTAATCTTACATTAAGTATTATAATAATTATAATTTGTTAAATTTAATTTTAATTTTAGTTGTAATTGCTTATTATTTCGGTTCTGTAACATTGCCTTAGAGGTAACTAGGGCATAATAAATAAATGTAAATCTAAATCTAAATCTCTCTCTTTCTTTCTTTTTTTCTTGCTTTGTTTTTATAGTTTTGCCGTTATTTAGAAACGTGATGCTTATTTTTATTTATTAGTCAGAGAATAATTTTTCGTGTTTTATCTATCGTGTGTTTATTTGATAACAAATTTTTTAACTTTTTTGCTATCATCGGATGTTGGTTTTTTTAAAAATTGTTTCATAATATAATAATATGATAACAGTTTGAAGTAAAGTTAAGATATTTTTTTTCGTAACGATTACAATCATGTGGTCTTATGCTGATTTTTTGTTATTTAAATGTTATATAAATGTTTAAAAGAACAAAATAAGCTATATTATTGTATAATTATTCTTATCTTCTTTTTTTTTTTATTTTGGCTATAAGTTGAAGTAAATATTAGACATTGTATTGTTCAATAATTGAATTTGCATCGTAAACATGAGTTTCCGTATTTGCGATACTAATGTGAGTAGGAACACTTGAGAGATGTTATATTTTATAATAAACAAATTCTTACCATGGGTAAAAATTAGCAAATATGGACGTGATAGAATTTTTCTTTTTTTTATAGACTTAACTAATTAATAAACTAGTTCTTTTGTTTTTGGTTAATTAGATAGAAAATGATTGAAAGTTTATTGGTTTAAAAAAAGAAATATATGCTATAAACTGTGTTGGTTATATTTACCTATAAAAGTGTATATATCAATGGTCCAAAAAAAAAAATTTTTTTTATTTTTTCAAAGTCTTTTCTTCTAAAAAGTTTCTTTCATGTACAAAAAAAATTCTTCTAAAAGCGCAGCTCGATATGTTAACTGTTGGATTGAACGTAAAGGTTCTCTCGTATTCAACACTTATTCTATTATTTTCTATATTCCCTATACGAGATTGTAATCTCATTGTGTAACATAGCAACCTAATATTTATTTACTTATACGCTTGTACGCAGTTACATATCTTTTGTTTCTCATCGTTCTTCTCTCCACTTTCATCTTTTTGTTTGCTTACTTCCTTACATTAGTAACCGAGCTATCGTAAAGACGTCTTTGTCTCACTCAGTCTGATATAATAAAATATATAAAAGTTTGTTTCTCATTTCTATAAACTTGTGAGTCATTATTCCCATTTCCCAACATTAACTCTACATCGAGCCCAATGAATTTTCATTTTTCTATTTAAATACCACGTAAAAAATTCTTTTTTCGTTTTCTTCGAGTAAAACTATAAACAAAAATTTTTTTTTCTATTTTAATGCAATATTTTTGTAGAAAATTTAATTAATAAAACTGTCTGAGAAGAAAACAAATAATATACTATATACAATAATATACTAAAAATATATCTAATAATATACTATATACAAATGATTACTTTATACACTTAAATTTCTTAACGTTTTAGAGACGTCAAAGTCTACAATGATACGAAAAGTTAATAACGTTTCAGAGAAGTCATTGTATGTCATCTGGTTGCAACTGTTTTATTTTATATTATTTATTTTTAAACCTCTTGTAGTTTTTAAAACGTGTAAAATTTTTTTTTTTCTTTACAGAACGTCTTCACAAGTAAAAGAAGCACATATTTTTTATTAAATGTTATGAATTTATAATAATTTATTATATTATTAATGCGTAAAAAATAAGTTTATTCTCTAATTTTTCGTAATGTTTACTAAAAAATAAAAATTTGACGAGTATCGTACTGTTTACTACTGTAGAGAAAAATACGCATGAGCGCACAGCATCGAAACATTCGGATTTTATTCCAGAGACACGCGGGTATTGCTTATCTTACAATAAATCTTATAGCACTCTGTCTATCCTTTACTCTCCTATTAAACAATGTGTGATCTCACTCACGCTAATGCGTGCTTCGTGCGTCGCGCATGAGCTGAAATGTCTCATGAGTGCGAGAGAGAACGGAGATTGTATTGCGCTCTCTCTCAGCTTCAGTATCGTATTAAAGCCAGGTGCCCCAAAATCATAATTTCTTTAAAATACAGATAATTTGATAAAATTTTGATATCATCTAAACGAAAATTTGATGTAGATTCTAATAAAATTAAAAAAAAAAAGAATTAACATTCTTATGAAGAAAATTTGATTTGAAAATTTCAAAGTGATTTTACCTATTCAAAAATACAAATTAAAAATTAAAAAAAATTATTAAACTATTGACAGTATAATAATAAAATAGTTTGCAATAATTTTTTTGTAAAAAAGTTTTTTTAAATATGAAAAGAAAATTGTTTTATGTGCTTTTGCGTTTTTTCGCATTTTTGCGACAACTATTGCACTTATGCAAAATGTCATACAACATTTTTTGTAGATAATTGGATTATCTACAACTTTTATTTGAAATATTTTTTAATATTTTTAACTGTTTAGGAGATATTCTCAAAAATATGTATTTTTGGGGATTTCGCAACGTTTTTGCAACCTTTTCGGTAAAATGGTTGCAAAAATATTTTGGGATATTAATAATCTAGTATGTGTGCAACTCTTTTACAGTAACCTATTATTCCATTCCAAAATAGCAAAGTTAAAGCTTCGTTGACTGGACTAGATATTGATTAATACTATTCATTGCTAATATATTAAACGTATAAATGCGCCCGTTTTCGAGATATCGGTCGATAAAGTTTTAACTCTTTCGCTACGGACGGATTTGCCGCTGTGTCAATCGTGTGTACTTGTGGAACGACTACAAGCATCCGTCAGACGCACAATACAGCGTTATTCTACGCAGAGCGAGTGCAGTCGCTCGTCTGAAAGAAATGCTTAAAAAATGAGCATAAATAAAAAATTCATCAATAAAATATTTATTTAATAAAATAAATTTTTATTTAATAAAATGAAAATTTTCGAAGCACGGGTACATACATAGACCTACGTCACAAGTTTTACACTGGCAATGTGACTGTCGTGTAACACCATTCTTTGTACAGAGAACACATTTTCTCAGTCCACTTTGGCGTTTTGTTTTCTGGCTAGTATAAGGTGCTGAGAAGAGTCTTGCAGTAAGCCGCAAAGGATATTTATTCGCGGATTTTGGATCGCTTTGTCGAACGTCTGGTGTGTGATATTTTCGTAAAATTTCGCGTATCAATTCGAGCTGAAAAGTAGCTATAAGAATATCGTTTCTTTTTTTGTATTTGTATAAACAATACGATTCCAAATAGCAATATCCAGTAAATGGAAAAGGACTTTTTGTACCATTTATCGGTTTTTCTGATGGATTTAATCGAACTAATACCCATGTCGCATTTTTCGACTGCGCCCATTGACGAATTATAATCTACTATACATTTGGGTTTACATATAATTTCTTGCGTCCTATAATTTCTCTTTCCTGTAGATACTAATTCGCTGGTATGGAAAGTTGATGACATAAATACGTCCCTTTTATCGCGCCATTTAAGGGCCAGCAAATTATCTGATGTGGGAAAATCAACCTCGCCCTTTTCTAATTTCCTGTTCATTACAGGCATTCCTTTTCGTCTTCGCGTCACAGTTCCACAAGCATTCGTTGCATTTGCATGTAATAAATTAAAAAGAGCAGGACTACTATAATAATTATCGACATACAGTGTATGACCTTTACCCAAGTATGGTTTCAAAAGTGTGAAGACGATATCTCCTGTTTTGCCAATGTTCTCCATGTTTTCTGTCACACGTGAATCACTACCTGTATATACTGTACTATCTAGTACGTAGCCAGTTTTACAATCGGATAATACGTATGTTTTAATGCCAAATCGGCTTCTTTTGGACGGTATATATTGTTTAAAAGATAGTCTGCCCTTGTAGAGTAATAGACTTTCATCTATGCATAAATCTTGAAACGGCTGAAACAAGTCTTTGAACGATTTTTGAAGTCTGCTTGAAACGGTTCTAATTTTCTGCAACCGATCAGAAGATGTTTGAATATGATCACTAAAGCACAACATTTTCAATAAAATAGATATCTATCTCTACACATTATTTCGCTGAAAATATCAGTTTTTAAAAGTTTATCCCTAGACCAATACTCGCCTAGTCGTAATTTTTTGTTTCGTGACATTAGTAGTGTACATGCGAGAAAACAGTATAATTCGTCGACAGTTGATCCAATTTTGACATTACGCCTGTTTTCCTTTGTACTTGTCCAATTGTTATTTGTTTTGTCTGTAATAAAGCCCACAAGATCAGGTGGAAAGAGTGATTCAAAATAATCTAATATTGCAGAGAAGAAATTTATGTTGTCTGTCTTCAGTCCAGAATTGGAAATATCAATTGCGAAATTTTAATTCAGCATTCTTCATAGTCTCATTGTGTTCTTTTTCGATTGAGAAGCAGTTTCCTTTTCTTTTTTTGCAATTACTATCCATTATTTTTGAGGTGTTTAAAATAAAAGACAAATATAATAAAATGCATTGATGTAATAATGTAGAAAAATTAAACTACATACCGCCAAACTATTCCGAATAATATGGGCAACCCGACACAAGTGTACTGTTGAAGTATTTATTTCATACTGCTGCTCATTTTTTCAGTTTATAATTACACAGCGTGAAACAATGCAAAATGATTGCAATGTGTAACTATGGAGATAACTTGTACATTATCTGCTCACGCTGATTCGCGGAAAACTCGTTCATAGCGAGCGTTAACCGTTGGGTGAATATAGTCACCGCTCGTAGCGCAAAGGTTAATAAATAATTGAACACTCGTATATACCTCTTTCGTAAAACGTAATTATGGTGTCGCGTGTTCAATTCTCTTTTGTCTCTAATTTTTTTTTTCTTATTTATTTTTTTTTTGTTATTGTCAAATGCGTTATACTTACTTTAATTTTTTTCCTTTCTTTTTACAGTATGTTATATTTTTTAAATAAAAAGGAATTTTATTAATGCCTTGATGTAATAAAATATGTCAAATTTTGTTTATTTGCAAACTTTACGAATCATTTGAATAATAACACAAATTTCTTACGCATAAGTTAAATTATTAGTAATTATAATTTAAATTACATATATTATAAAATGTTTATTTCTTTTACTTTTGATTATGTTTTGCAAAATAAAAAAAAATT
This sequence comes from Mischocyttarus mexicanus, assembly GCA_023678845.1. Taxonomy (NCBI): domain Eukaryota; kingdom Metazoa; phylum Arthropoda; class Insecta; order Hymenoptera; family Vespidae; genus Mischocyttarus; species Mischocyttarus mexicanus. The sequence goes on from JACGTP010001255.1 coordinate 8,103, forward strand.
TAGCACGTTTAATAAAATAAAACAGTTTTAACCCTCTTGGCCTACACGATATCTGCCAATTGTGCGAGCTATAATAAATAAGAGAGTCGTCGCGCGTCGTGCCATTTAACTGTTCAGCTGTGTACCCGGACTGGCGCAAAATGTATACTTTTCACGACGAGTCAGACTCGTGGGTATAGGTCAAAGGGTTAAAAAACACGTTTTATTATATGAATGGTTGATAGTCATTTGTCGTGATTAAAAGTACTAGTCAAGATCAAGTTGCGTAAAGTTTGAAGCGAAATCTAGAAATCTACAGAAGTTCTGATTGTTAGTCGCAATTGTAGTATAATATAAATAGCACTTATCTTTAGCGTTCGCTCTGGCTTAGGACAAAGTGTTTTATATACCGATATTGATAGTACTCTGAATTCTTTTCTCTCTGACATTGTGAGCGTCTTGTTATGAAGTAAACAGAGCGTTTTGGAAAATGGCCCCACCCAAGAGGCTTACTTAGTATCACGCTATGCGACGAGTGAAGGTGTATACGTTTAGAGATATTCTTATAGAGTGTCTGCACGATCTTTAAAACGCAAATTAAAGCACTTAAGGTCGTTTTCGATTATACAGATTAATTTGTGAAGGCGTATATAGTCGCCTGTAGCAGTGCAACGGTTAATCCGTTTGTAATCATTACTTTCTACTAACTGCTTTCGTGCATCTGTGGCTACGCATATATATGAGCTGTTTATTTTGAAAGAGGCCTAAGTCCATTTATCTTAAAATCGAAATATTTAAGGGTTTGCGTTTGAATGAATTTTAAAATATACGTATAGGACATTAATGAGTCGTACTGCTTAAGTGTATCTAACAAGGGCTCTGCCAAGGCGTGTACCCTCAGATTTTTTTGAAACTTTACACACTTGTAGATGTTGATTAGTATTATCACGTACTGGTAGCCGTTCCGTCGGATATTCAACCCTTTTCGAGATATTGACTGATAAAAATTAAATAAAAAACTGAATATTCATTAATACCTGCTTTTTTGTTGCAGTTAATATAAGCCGCCAATAGCCGAGTGGCTAAGGGCTCAGGTTTGTAATCGTAATAATGCGTGTCTGAATCTTTTTGGGTTTAATTTTTTTTCATTTTTTTTCCAATTTTTTATGCTTAAATTTATTTAAAATCATGTTTTATATATTAACATTTTTTTTTCTTTGTTTCGACAGTATGTTTTATTACTTTTATGAAAATGAAAATGTAAAATATGTTGTATTTTTTTTTACTTCTGATCAGTCAAATTTTGTTTGCCTAGGACTGTACTCAACAAACGATTGCAGAACGGGTGAAGGGGAGCGGAGATATCCTTATCGTCTTTTCTTTGTAGGAAGAAAAAAGGAAACTTTTACAATTGAAAAATGAAATTATTTATTACGCTTGTATTTGTTATATATTACGTATTATTTATTATATTTTGCTTTAATAATTATTACTTATTTGCTATATTTTTTACTTTTTTATTAATTATTATAACACAAGCGTAATAAATGATTTTATTTTTCTATTAAAAAATTTCCATTTTTCTTATTGTAAAGAAAAGACGATAAAGATATCTTCGCTCTCACTTCCCCCCGTTCTGCATTCGTTTGTTTAGTACAGTCCTAGGCAAACGGAAACTTGACTGATCGGAAGTAAAAAAAAATACAACATATTTTACATTTTAATTTTCATAAAAGTAATAAAACATACTGTCAAAAAAAAGAAACAAAAAATGAAAAAAAATTAAACCCAAAAAGATTTGAAAACGCATCATCACGATTACAAACCTGAGCCCTTAACCACTCGGCTATCGGCGGCTTATGGTTATAGTAGCAACACAGAGGTAGATATGTATATTCAGTTTTTTTGCAATTTTTATCGGTTGATATCTCGAAAAGGGTTGATTATTCAGATATACTCATTAGCAGTACGTGATAATACTAATCAACATCTACAAGTGTGTAAAGTTTCAAAAAAATCTGAGGGTACACGCCTTGGCAGAGCCCTTGTAAGAGTTATATTTATAGTTCTTATTAAAATAGTGGCAATTATTAAGTTAGTAATATGCGTTTTCTTATCAAGAATGGAGTTAGGCCACTTTCAAAATTAGCAACCAGATTCATTATAAAATTTAAAGGTGCCCAAGTCCATTCAACAAAATTTAAGATGCTTCAAATTGAAAAAAAACAATACTGAATTTAATTTACATATCCTTAAATCACTTCAGGAACATAATTTAGGCGATTCAATTAACTACATAACGTGCAAAATTAAAAACATAAATTTATTACAAAACAATTTACTATTCATCTACATTTTGTGCGTGTAAAAAGGATTTGAAGTAATCATGATGTTCCGGTGGTATATATCGTAATAGGTCCATTATGTCCTTGAATTTTGCTATTGTAATTTGTCTGATATTTTTATACAGTGGTGTCAATACAATATTTTCGAACTATTTTGGTCTACCCCGACGTGGTAATAAATTCAGGACTTTAAAATTTTCATTCATATTCATTGATGTCTTATAGAAAATTTTATACGGTTCATTTCTGACAAAACGCATCCAACATATTTTTAGCCAGTTTATTGATTCTCCATTAGAATTTTTTACTCTTTTAAAAATTGCATCTTCTAATAATTTTGTTGATACAAAATCTTCTTGTCTCATTTCATTTAGAATAAAATTATTACCTTTCCGACGCTTTTTCATAATCTTGTAATAATCTTGGGGAACGAACAGTAAGTTATTTTTTTTTAATGACATTTTTACCAGGCTAAAATCTCTATCATTTGGTAAAAACGAATGTCCTGATATTAAAAATTTGTGATCTATAATTTCTACATTATTTTCCAAAGATTGGACAATTTTTAACCACATTAAAACTATTTTAATGTTTCTATTTTGCCCGGTGCACATGTCACTGTAAGCTATAATGGGTCTGTAATGATTTTGGACGTTGGCTATCAGCTACTCAGCACCACTTTACAGGAGAAACAAACATTTACAAACCCTCGTATAACTTATTATAATTTCGGAACTAAGTAACGTATTATAATGATATTGGACTGATATGAATTGATTGAGATCGAGGAATATTTATTTGTAAAAAAATCAATATTTTATTGTTTATAATTTTGCAGAGTATGATACATTTTAAAACATTTCCCAATATCCATTGCGGGCTGGTTGTTGCATGTTTGACAATAATAATTTGTTTGTCGCCTTCCACCAGATGTTTTCCTGTCAGAACATACTATACAGTCTCGTTTTCTTCGTCCTACATCTGGAATATGTAATTTATTATCTAATCTATTGTCCCCAGAAGATGTGGATGGGCGCGTTCTTGGCACTACTTGTGGTGTGTCATTGGCGTTTCATTAGTTGTTTGTTTTGAGATACGATATATGACGTATGAGTTTATCACGCACATTTCCAACCCCCAAAAAAATAGTTTTCTCCACCATTTCAACGATTTACGGAGGAAACTATACGTCGAAGCGTATTGATCCGGACGATTCACACCACCCATATTTGCCGTATATTCTAAAACCATTTCAGGCTTATTCACT
>JACGTP010001256.1:0-11690 GCA_023678845.1 Mischocyttarus mexicanus
GCCGTGAACAAACTAAGAAGACAATTATAGTGTGCTAAGGGTTAATAATTTTGAAATATACAATTCAAGCAATGAATTTCATTTAGTTAGTAGGATCAAGTCGCAGGAAACGATCGATTGAATGAAATTCGTAAAAGGTCGGTCCTAGTCAAGGATCATTATCGAGGATAAGTTCTTTACACGTTCTCTCCCACAACGTACGTGACGTATACGCGCATGAAGCACATTCAACCACGGTTAGAATCAAATGAATTTGTTATTTACGCCCTCTTTTAAATCCCTCTCCCTCCTACTTCCCTACTCTACTTTACCCTACTCTATACTCTACCCTACCCTACTCTACCCTATCCCATCCCTACCCCTACACCATCCATTTATCTCTCGTATCCTCACATCAGCTCGATCATTCTTCGCAAAGCGTTCGTCGCGAATGCGTACGCAAGTATATCTATACTGAAGGGTCAGAATCAAAATGGGGCTTTTATATTAATGTAATATGCACTTAGCGAACGAATAAACACGAACGATAATACCCCACGTAATATTTCCTACTCGTATACATATGTGTGTGTGTGTGTACATTTAACCCTTTGCACTATGAAATCATCTCTGGCGTGACACTTCATATAGTTAATCAAACAAATTAGTGGGAAACTGTTTTATTTAAATAATACTTTGAAATTATGTATATAAAAGTCAAGTCTGTTTGTTAATGTAACATTAAACTTTAGATAACTGCAAGCAATTAAATTCATAGCAATTATGAAATAATTGAATGTATTGTACTCGGTATTTTTATTTATTTTCTCGAGATGAAATTTCACCGATGATTTAGATTTTAAGGATTAAACAAATACTATGTAAAAATCGAATAAAATTTGTTAAATACTTACCTAATAATTTTTCAAGGTACTGACATCTAGTTTCTGGATCACCTGGACTCATAGGTGCACCCGCAACGAGTTCAGCCAATTCTGCCTTAACCATAACATTTAATCGGGCAGAGATTTCTTCGAGACCAACTGAAAAAAAATGAAAATAAATAAATAATAATTCGTATGGTTTAATAGCATAACAACAATAATCAAGGGGATCTTACAAAATATATGTTTTTATAAGGAATGCTTTTGAAATCGTAGAAATAATTGCTCGGATATACAATCTTTGATTGCATCGAGTTTAGTCAAGGTGGAATGTCGCATGAATGGCCATGGAATGCGTGACTTAGCTTTCTCAAGGCCCATTTTGGACAGCTGGTTACTCCTAATAGGTCGAGACTTAAGCGGGGAAGTCTTTTATAAGTCCTCCCCATATTGTGTCTAATCAGAATCAGTAACCCCGGGTGGGCCGACCATTAAACGTAATGAAACGGTACCGATTACAAACGAATATTTATTATCTACGATCGAATTAATTTGCGAGGAAGAATCTATTTCAATATCTTATTGAAAAACTTTACGATTTATTATTATTGGTTGCGTATTATTTTCAATTCATTTCATTATCACATTTCAGATGTAAGAATTAATCTGAGATGTACAATCCTATCTTAATTATTTGAAATCAATTTTAATTATCCGACCTAATTATTTATATTTTTATTAAACAAAATTATATTTATTATTTACTTGAGTAACGCGTGAAATAGATATTAATTTTCATGTCACCTGATCAATCATTATTCTCACATCTCAAATATGATTATCAATGAAATGATATACCGATTCTATCTAAATTATTTCTATTTCTATAGATAGATCGATTATAAATGATTAGAAATGATATTCTAATTCATATACGTCATCTTTTATATATTATCACGTTTATAATACTTTACGTGTCACCGACTTTAAGTTATACACGTTTGATAGTAGAAAGGACGCCGGTAACGAAGTTCCATTCATGCGAACTTCATTAACGAATCGTGCTTGAATCGGTTCCCACAAACGTGCACGCGATACGTGGTACGATACACGACTTCAATAGTGGGATGGGGGGAGGAGGGTGTTCCGGCGAGAAAGAGTTCTGCGTAATGCTCGTTATGCAAATGCATATAGTAACCTCGTACACACGTGCACCATAGATCATAAGAACGTTACGCGACTTTACACTTCATCTCTTTTGTATTCTTTTTTTATCTTTCTTTTTTATTCTATGTATAATAACGATTTATAAAAGGGATAAATAACGTTTTGCAGAAAATATTACTTCGCATACGATCTTTACATTAAATATTTATTTGAAATATTATATCAATCGGATAGAAATAATTTAATGTATAAATATTTTTAATTAACTTAAATCAATATTATCTATTCAGTTATCGTAAGTGAAAGTTTAGAAATTCGATGATTATTGTTTATGAAATATGATTAAATAAAATCGTCCTATTCGTTTAACGTTTGGAGAAAAATATAAAAATAGATAATTTTCGATTATAATTCGATCATAATTCAATCATAATTCGATCGTACTAAGTACGGCCCTGGTTATAAGTAGATATAGTAAACGCGGAACGGTGTATACGATAGTGACAGCGTGGGCGATGGTACGTTGAGCGCGTTGGACGTAGAAACGTCATATCCGGGCGCGGTAGGTCGAGCCAAGGTGAGGAGAGGCCGTGATCAGCCCTCTAATGAAGAAAATCTCGTCTTGCATTTTAAAGGACTCGCGGAGTATATGTTTTACGCGTACTTCCCCAGGGCCCAAAGGCGAGCCCTTTAGCCTTGCCGCATAAGATGCCGGCCCTTCTTTCTAGCGTAGGAAGGATAACGTTTAATGACGAACATGCTTGATGTCGATTTCCAATGTCGATAAGGAAGGAAAAAGAAGAAGAAGAAGAAGAAGAAGAAGAAGAAGAAGTCGTGAATCTTCGTTTGTCCTTCGAGTCAATTTTTTATGTTAAAGATGCACCTCGCAAAAATAATCGAAACATGATTGATCGAATTTCCATCTTCGAAGCATTGGTCAAACGGAATGAAATCGACCCATTTCTTAAACGGATGGTGACTGGGGATGAGAAATGGGTCACATACGGTGACCCATCACAACAAAACGGTGCATATTTGACACAGATCGAACAATCCGAGAAACATGTTAAATAAAATCTTGAAGTTCACGTATTAAAGTAATGAATTTCTTTTTCCCTAATATTATATACATACCTGGTTCAAAATTTTTTTTCATTCTTCGCCACTGTCTCGTATAAACCAAGGCTGAACAGCCCGCTACCAAAAAGAAAACCACGCAGGCACATACCGCAAGTACAAGAGCGGTAGTCTGCCAATCCCACAAAAGAGTTCCTTCGTGGATGGTCGATTTTCTCCTCTCTCGAGGGTCATATGGCCTCTGTAAAAATAAAACGTCTGTATGTAAAATGTGTGCCTATAAAACCCCTCGTATATTATACTAACCGACAACCTATCTAAACTAAAAAAAGAGAAACTCCTTTTAAAAGTCTATATAAGCGCAGTTACTTTTTGTTCTTGAGAAGTGAACTCGTCAACGTGTCCCACGTTTATTTCGTCGTCGTAAGTAGCATCGACGAGATTCCTCGTTTCCTGTTTTAACTTCTCTTGCTGTTGTTGTTCCTGCGACTGTTGTTGTTGCTGTTGCTGTTGCTGTTGCTGTTGCTGCTGCTGATCTAAATCCGGAAATCGCCAAAGCATCTTTGATGTTACCGCTTCCAAACGTCTCTGTCCGTTCTCAGGCCTCTTTCTCGTTGAAAGAAAAGACCAGTCGAGCTCCAAAGCTGATAGTGGTCCACAAATTGCATCTTTATGCACTGCGCAAGGGCTCAATGTGAACTCGGGGGCGCATCTCGTGCAGGGCCAACAAGATGCACGTTCGGTGGACCAGAATTCTATACCTGGCTTACACACCGGATACTGAGAACCGGATATCGCGCCGGCAAGATCACAGACACCGACGAATAACGGCACTAGGGTTAGCAGTAACCCCCAACAAGATTCCTTTGGCATCACCTGAAAATACATTACAATGACTATTGTGTTTCATTTTTTTTATATTAAAACAAGTATTATGTCGATTGAATGTTAGTGTTTAAATGGTGATTAGTACATTGAAATTCGTTTATTCTTTCGACCTATACCACGTGACAAGGATCTATCATCCCATACGACGATTATAAAACCGTTGTTGTCATTATAATGCGTAATGAATCGCCATTGTTGGCAGACGGTCGTACTAGTTTGGCGTTATATGATCGTGCCACTTGTAATCATTGATTACTACACATGTGGTTAACCCTACGAATACACACTCTAGCATCGAATTACATTACATAGTCCTTGCTTAGACTTTTCCTTTAGCAACTTATTGTTAGATACTTATGAATAAAAAATGATTTATATGTAGGCAGCAGAGAGACACGTAAACATGCATGTACACCACTTGAAATCGATGTATTATAAAATGCTTTTGCTCGTCCCTTTGTTTCGCGTTTTCGAATTTTATGCATGCGTGGTCAGATTACATATGTGAGCATAAACTTAAAGCAAATGGTTCGCCATTATTCAAATTAATCGATGCAAGTAGCCGGTACATGCCTAGATGTAAAGATTACATTAGCACGAGCTCTTTTCGCGTATTTCGAACGTTTCATGCAAATAAATAAGCACGTCTCTCCCTCTTCCTCTCCCTCTCTCTCTCTCACACACTCTTTTTCTTTCTTTTTATCTTTTTTTCTCGTAGAAACTTCAACAATGGTTGCATAGTTCAGAGAAGTCGCCGTTCGTAAGAATTTTAAAGATTCATGGCGACGCGTAAAGTGGGAACGCTGAAGTATTCTTATTGTACCTTGGTCTTGGAAGACTTCAAGTAATACTTTCCAAAGTATTGAAGTCACGTTCGTGTTCGCACGTAAAGCACAAATACAAATTCTACGAATTGACTTCGTTCTATGATCAAAATGAATTTTCTCCGATATATTAGTCGTACTAAAAAGTTATCCATCGTTTTTACCTTGAAATAAACGAAAAAATAATGGATTTCTCTTTACCAATAAAGTAATTCATCATCTTTAACTTGAAATAAACGTAAAGATAATGCATTTCTTTTTGCTATAACTAATATTATATAGAAAAAGAAAAAATCAATAAAAAAAAGGTTCTTACAAAATGAAGAAGAAAAAGAAGAAGAAGATATTTTGTTCTTAAAATAAAATTCGATAAATGAATAAACAGATGCATTGAGATCTTCATGAGAGATTAATAACAGATCTTATGTGTTTGATTTGTGGATTATAAACTGCACGTCATCCAATCTCCACGGGGAGTTTTTAACCCCACTGAGATAGGAAGAAAGAAAAAGAGAGAAAGAGAATATGTTGAAAGCCAAACGTCGATCGCAACCGATCGACGTAACTCTTCCGTATAAAGGCTCTCTTTAAGCGGCAAAAGCGCTCTGACCGTTTCCACTTCCGGCTCGTTCCCGATGTAATTACATCCGCAGTTGAATCGCAATCCATCTACGTCATCGTTGATACACGAGTCTGTGCTTTAATGCGCGTACATTACAAGTACTTACTTTACGAATGCATTCGTGCCTATTATAAAAAGCATTCTTCTTTCTCTCTAAATTCTCTCCATTTTTCTCTCATTTCAAACAATTTATGCAGAAAGAATTTTTATCTAAATTTAAGAAGATCAAAATAAGTTCGATCTAATCAAAGTAGATTAAATTGCAATTATTCGTAATAACACGTGTACATCAAAATAATTATTATTAAACGTTTCTTAGAATAATTCGTAGAAATGTTATAATAAAATTGTATAAGTAATATTTAAAAACCGCTATTTTTACAACAGTATAATAATAATAATAATAATAATAATTAAACCGATTAGATAGCTTAGAAAAATAAGGAAGTGGTAGATTACTAGGATATGCTAGATTGTTCTATTCCTTCTCGTCGTAAGTTGTTATCCGGTTAGTGCAGTCACGAAAGCAAATATGAAGTAGAAACGAAAGTAGCAGCTGAATAAAATACAATAAGTTGCTTCGCCATGTATGGTACTCATTGTAAGTAGTTTCTCTTCGCCTACTTAAAATTGCCTGTGCACACGTGTCATATTTCTTGAGGGCGCACATGCATACATATATACATACATACATACATACATACACATACATACGTATAAATAAATATATATATAGTCGATGATTGTCATCGTCGTAGTCGTTGTCATTGTTGTGTTCTATGGTTACAATAAGTATTCGCTTGCTAGTTAGCTGTCTCAAGCGCAAAACTAAATGCTCGTGTGCGTATATAATACCCGAAGAAACATAATCAAAATGCAACGCTTCGATTCGCTCGCTCGTGAGAGTCTCGACGATGCAAATGCAATCCCACAGCCGAATTCGTCTCTTCGTGATTTGTATTTCAATCTCTCTGTTTATTTTATTTATGGATTATCGAAAGCCCTTGTGCTTTCGATACTCCATGCACCGAGTCATGCACCGACTAACAACAATCTTTTAGTATATTCCTACATACGACGACGTAATATCTCTTTTTACACGAAACTGACGTAAACATTGGTGAACCTTGGAAGAAATTTATTTATTTTCTTTTTCCTTCTTCTTCCCTCTTCTTCTTCCTCTTTTAACGTCTCCTCGTTGATATAATCTGTATTATTCTATCGCAGATCGCACGACACGCATGCTTAATATCATCGATAAGAGAAACCGTTAAATACTTGTGCATGTATGAATGTATGTGTATATTTCATACTTCGAATTCCATTCGATATTAAATATCTAATCAAAAATATATGTCGAGTAAATTCAAGAAATCTGACTCTTACAATTAGTTTAATTTTTTTAAAGACAAAGAAGAAGAAGAAGAAGAAGAGAACCGAAAAAATATTGAATACTCTTAAAGATGAAACTCGATGGATGAGATTCGGAAAGAGTGGGCACACGCTCTCTCAGTTTGCTTTTTATTGACATAATGCAAAAGAGGTGGAAAGAATTTAATCTTGATTTTCTCTACAGTATGTCTGGCATTGTTTATTTTCAAACGAGTCTTCAATAAACATCGACAAAAAAATAACTCTAAGTTAGCCACGAACCATAGCCACGTGTTTCGTGCGAGTTAACCACCAAGCGGGGGAGGGAGCAAAGGATACGTACGATCGAGGAATTTGAATTTAACGCGATAAACACAGACTAGAGAGTTAATTTCGTTGGCATTTCGTTTTGAAAATAATGCCTGTGCAATCTCACGCTTGAGAGATACGTCTATTTTGAATTTTCTTTCTATATACTTTTATATTTTTTTTCTTGATCGCCGCGGGCTACTTAACAAAATCGTATTATCCGTGGTTCGAAATATTTGGAAAAACAATTTTCGCGATATTAAGATCATTAACCCCGTTGACATATAAATTAAATGGAACTTGTAATGCAACCAAAAAATTACTATTTCATTTCGTTCAACTATAAACAGGTACGTGAAAGCTGAGAAAAAGTAGATTTTATTTTGATATTTGGATTTTTATGGAAGAATAAATAAATAATAATAATAAATAAATATAATATATGGAAGAATAAATTTTCTTGGAAGAATAAATAATATTAAATAATCGTTAACGAATCAATACGATTTTACCATGGATTTATTATATCCTAATTACTGATTCATTCGAGTTGCATCGTTGCACAATACTATTCATTGCACAGTTTGCTCGAGTCCACATTGTGTACGAGAAGGATCCGCAAGATAATTCCATGAGTGTTGTGTGAATTCGGTGAAATATACGGCGCACTACACGGAAGAGCAAACACGTGTACTACTTGCATAATTCATAAACGCACGTTGTCTTTGCTTGTCTCTCTGCCATCATATAAACAGTAAATTTTTTCGCAATCATTGGAAAAAAAAAGAAATGTTTAATAATACTGTTCAAATATTTCATCTAAAATTTAATAATAGAAAAAATATTCGACAAATTTTTACATATTATATATAATATTTATATTTTTATTATTTTATATATAAATATATATACATATATAATAATATGTAAAAAATATATTTACAATATAAACTCTAGAAAGATTTCTTGCAACTGAGTTACAAGAAAAAAAAAATAAAAGGACTTATAAATTATATTAAATCTAACAATGTGTGGGATTTTTAAAAAATTTCATGCAAATTTTAATACACAAACTTATAATATATTTCTCGGATCTAATGATCGATTGATAAAAATACTTACGCTGCCTTAGGTTGTGCTTTCGGTTCTGTCATGATGTAATCCTTGTCCTCATCGTTGAAAAAGTTTTTAACAAATTTTCTTATCTTTTCTTATCTTTTCTTTTCTTTCTTTTTTTTTTTTTTATATAAATTTTCTTTTAATTCACGGCACCAATTGAACACACGAAAATGAATGTAGAGTCTAGAACAAAAAAATTCACGTATCACCAAGGATATAATCCGTAATAAGTTTTTGTTTATACTTTTATTCGATGTTGATCAAAGTTTCTCGTAATAAAACAAAAATAAAAAAGAGAGAAAGAGAAAGAGAAAAGAAAATGAATTCGTTATTATAAAAAGACACACACGAAAACACCCCTCAGTCCTAATAGATAATAAATAAAACGATGTAAGAAAAAAATGGGAGAGAAAAATAAAAAGGGAAAAGGAAATTTATGTTTTATAATATTAAAAGGATCTGATGATATTTTGTCTTCTTATCTCGTGGTATCTCTTCTCGTAGTTTCTTTCGAAGTACGGTACGTACTAACGCGCGTTCGCAACGCGACTAGTCCGACGAGTTATACTAATTTCCGCCCACGACATAACCGCGAGAGTCTAGAGAGTGAGTAAAAGAGAAACGAAGATAGGGGAGACTAGAAGAGACGAGGCAAAAGCGTATACAGAAAGAGAGAGAGAATAAAAGAAAGAGAGAAAGAGAGAGATGGTGGTAACCCAGGTTGGTTGGGTAGGGTGGGATGGAGGGGAGAGATCGTAGGAGAGGAAATCTCTGTCGGTGAAAAGAAAAAGGGGTAGGGATAGGGGCAAAAGAAAGGAGAGAGAGAGAGAAAAAGAGATAGAAAACTTGGAAGTTGAAGTAGTTTCTCGACGAGTTCTCTCCAGCTAGTATCATATGTATATAATATGGTAGTATATATATATATATATATATATATATAATTCTTACCTGGACGATCAACCCTACTTCTTCTAAAGTGACCACCATTCCTTTCGTAGGCTGACCGATGCATCTCTGGGAATAACGAAGGAGCAACCAGTTTCTAAATCCTCTACGTGCTTGAATCTGCAGAGATTATATCTTGGGTTGCATCCATTCTATTTTTCTTTTTAAAAGAAGAGATATTTTATATTGTATCATTAAAGTATACTCACTTATATATAAATTTAAAAATATTTAATATATAATATTTATAATATTTATAATCTTACATTATAATCTTCAAACAAGTATAATGAAGGTATGTAAAGTGAGAAAAGTAGGAGAGTAAGAAGCGAACACAGTGACGATACACAGGCATGCAATATAAAACGTTTTAGCCCCTGGGATTCCAAAGTACGAGACTTCGCACAGGATCTATCTCCACTTCCTGTTTCATTTAGAACGATTTCCCCGAGGCAGGATATACCAAAGTACTCTATGATCTCTAAGCCAGCCACATTTAGTACAAGAGACAGCATCTGGACTTGGTCTGTCTTTGGTATGCTGGTTTGTCCTCGCGCTATGCGATCTTCGCTGTAGAGAATTTTATTCCCCTCTTTTTCTCTTTTTCTCTTTTTCTCTTTTTCTTTTTTTCCCTCTCTCTTTATTTCTTTCTCGGCGTTCTGTCGGCCATCTCCTTACTGCATCTCGTGACGACCTTTCATCCTACGTGACTGGAATTCCATAAAAAGAAAGATAAACATCGTCATCCTAATAACTGTCTATATCTCATAATCAGTAACAATGCGCTTAAGGATCACACAGCGATGAAAACTCGGATAAAATGTACTAACAAATTTGTTTTTAGATCTTCCACATGATGATCCGATGTATCTCTATGGTAAACTTTAAGAATATGTTATAAGCTTTTATGAGCTTTTATGTATACCTAAACAATTTATTTCTTTTATAGATATATAATTAGATAATACTTATATTTTAATGATAACTATTATTCTTATTAGTCTCTTTTTAATTTATTAATATTTAAATTTCATGTAAAATTATTTCTTCATTTGATGTACAGGAAACTCCAAAATTATGTACGTTTTCGACTATCGAGACGTAGAAAAGGAAAGGAAGTACCAAAATAGATCGAATATTCTTCATAATTCTGATTTAAAAAAGCGCCTCTAGCTAGAAATATATATTCCTCTGCACTCCAGACGAAAATACTTTTCTTCTTTTACTTTTCTTCTTTCTCTCTTTCATCTTTGCCTACAATGAGTGTCATTAAAAATCATACACCGTTACGCTTATTAGATTTATTATTAGTATTGTGTGTTTAGAGTGAAAATAATTTAGAAACAAATACATTATATAAACTATACCTTTATTACATATTTATACATATATAAAGAGTTTTACATGAGAAAGAATTATTTATTACAAGTGAATTAAGCAAAAACGAAAATATACAGAAAATGCCCGCCACTAAATTCTTTCAATCATTCTTTATTTTCATTGTTATTTATATTTCTTATAATTAGGATCAAAATCAATTTAATATGCATCAATGTGTAAGAATAATATAAAGTACATTTTTTGGTATATAAACAATTAATAATTCGTAAAATAAATTAATTAAAAAATCATTTTAATTCGATATTATATGACAAGTAAATTTCAAATTTGAAGTTTTCGAGCGTCGTCATTAATCGTTTATTTCTTCGATTATCGATATTTATCAAAACGATATTAATTATTAATAAAAATATCTGAATAAAATTTAAAATAATACATTATTTTCTTTTGTTTTTTCATTTGAATTGATATAAGAAATGTAATAAATATATAATCTTTTTCTCTTTTTCAATAAAATAAAATAAACATAAGAAATTCGATAAATTTTATATAATTGTTATTAATGGTTCGATATAAATCGTTGACTTGCTTTTTTAGGACAATATGGCGACGTATTGATTAGTAAGTTGAATTGCCGCAAGTGGTGCTCTTGTAGCTTATGTAGGAGCATGAAATAATATAAACAGTTTACGATATATATTCATATAAATTATAATTATTTATTTTTTAATATAAATGGAAGGAGTTCTTTATCTAATATCTAGTAATACACGAGTTTACAATGAGTGCACAAATTAGTACAAATACTGGTATATAATACTGTGATCTTTTATTAATCGTTTTTATAAAAATAAATACGTGTGTACATATATATTGTTGCATAGGTCGTGATTATTTTTTTCTTTCTTTTCTGCTTCCAAGAATTTTACTAATTCATTATATTTCTCATGTAATCATATTATACAAATATTATTTTAACCTATTTTTCTTACCTTTTAAATGCAATATTAAATTTACTCAAATATTATTTTTATATATTATTTTTATATAATTTTCGATTTTAACAAAGCTTTGTTTTCTTTTTCTTTTTTACATCGTTCGTTTTAAAATTAATTTATGAAAAGCTGACGTGGCTAATTATGTCAATTAATATTATCATATATT